>JAQFXT010001640.1:0-16238 GCA_034683725.1 Strigamia crassipes
CGGTGTTACCGAAGGAATAAAATTCAAAAATGTCATCAAATCTTTGTATAGGCGTATATGGAGCGGAATATACATTTCTATCAATTTTTTGAAAAATGTTAATTTATAAACCGTGTAAAAGCGAAATCTTGTAAAACAAGTGCCGTGTAAATCGAGGGATAGGTGTAGTTGGCTGCATAGTCACTGAATGAATGCTGCCATCTGCCGCCAGAGCATCAAACAATTTTGTTTATCAAAGACAAAGGAAATATTTCGCTGGATGCTTTCGAAAAGTCGTTTATACGTGTGGGGAAGTCGATCCAGTGCTTCACTGCAACACAGCATGCTCTAGTGACAACATTTAGCAGCTTTACAGCTCCGAACTATCCCAACACTAACAACATACCATATTTTTCTCCAGAAAATATCGTCATATTTCTGAGATGATTATTCATGTTAATAATATTCTCGTCTACACCTCCACTAGAACTAGAGAGAGTCAAACTCGTCGGTATTTCCGAGATTGTAATTTAAATCTTCGGGGATTGATCGAGGTGGTCAATCCCCACGATTAATAGCCGCAGCTATTGATCGAGAATGAAAATGAACAAAAATTAAAGAAACCCGCATTCCATGAGAGTATTTACAATAACAAACGTTCTTCGTCCATTTTACAGTTCTATGCATTGTGCATTCATTTTACAGTTGTTCTATGCATTCTGCATTCATTTTACAGTTGTTCCATGAGTTCTGCATTCATTTTACAGTTGTTCCATGGTTCTGCATTCATTTTACAGTTGTTCCATGAGTTCTGCATTCATTTTACAGTTGTTCCATGAGTTCTGCATTCATTTTACAGTTGTTCCATGAGTTCTGCATTCATTTTACAGTTGTTCCATTCATTCTGCATTCATTTTACAGTTGTTCCATTCATTCTACGTTCGTTTTGAGTCTCAAGACAAACATTCTCGATTTTTTTTCTTCTTTCCAGATTTCAATCTTGCGGTCACCGCTTTGACGGAAAAAAACCACTGTAAAAGCAATTTGCCAAGAATGTTTTCATTAATCAAGAACGTAAGTTAGAGGTTCGAAGGTGATCTAATCAAAAATGACGATTTTCTCCACACATTCTGCACCAAAGCAAAACCGCTCCAGAAATCACGTGAGCTGCAGAGACTCTCGCATTAATTGAATTGCAGTTTCCATCGCATTAAATTCAATTATCCACAAATCAATTCCTAATCACACTTGATGTTTAATTTAATAATTACATTCAACCAAGAATTCAAAACAAAAAAAAAACAAAAAAAAAAAACTATATTGTTAATTAAAGATTTAAAAACTCATTTCATTTTCCATGACACTTCTAAATGAGTAATTTAAAAATCGTCTTATGGCCTATAAATTAATGAGCGAAATACACCCCAGCTCCTATGAGGGGTATTAGACTTAGGCGCCCAATGGGAACAAGGTGGGTTTTAGGATAGGGGAAAGGTAATATATGAGTGTGTTAGACCCATTTCTACTCTGGTAGATGAAGGGAATTTATAGAGGCCTAATGCTTAAGTAAATATCAGTCTAACAGACTGACATATTTAATGGTCTTTCGTGCCCCGAATTACTCACTTTTGGCTCGTACAAATTTATTTTTATTTTGCCCAACTGTCAAACTTAATTATTTATGTTCAAATTTCCATTTTTATTTGGCACTTTACATTATATCCGTTCAAAACTGTTTCGCTAAGCAGCTTTTCACACTTTGCTGCTTTCCAAAGCAGGAAATGACGTCATTTTGGCAAAAAATGAGCAGTCGTGCACAGCTTTTACCGCAGTTTGGAAAATTTAATACGGACAGTCCTGCGTGTTAAAATGACCAAATCTTTCATGCCACAGTTTGTTCATCTCTGTTGGAAGTCAAGACACAATGCAACAGTGGTGGACGTGGTTAGTTCAAAGCAAGAAAGACAGAAAGACAGATAAAAACAAAATTTTGAGTACAGAATTGAAAAATTAATTTAACAATCCCTGACGGGACCCCAAGTTATCAATTACTAAGTGTTTATTCAAAATTAATCATGGCTACTTATACTAAACTCACATAATGTCACCGCCTGATGACAGATACAAATGTGGAACACAGTCCATTTACATCGCAAAACTTTAACCTGAGACACAACAGTATTGGCGCAACAATCTCTTCGCTAGTTTATCCGCGATTAACGTAAATGATTCCAAATGCTTGGAGGTTCCTCAAAGCGCAATCCGGGTTTTTCGTAGTTGGCAACACCTCGGTTTAGCTGACTGCGAGAGTCTCTTGATCCCCAAGTTTCATTTTCTTCAATTGCTTCTTTCATTATGGTCATCCCCAAATGCCACATTACATCTGTAAATGCTTCCACTTGTAGTTTCTACTCCTGTTTGATTTACCACTAATGAAATCACTTTTATTTTTATTTTCAGCTGCAGCTTGTAGACTCGAACAAATTAATCAATCAACTCTAGACGAAAATAAAAAAAGAGAAAAAATGCAAAAAAAAAAAAAAAAAAAAAAAAAAAATACATTTCTTTCTCATGTGTTTTTCTTCGAACCATTAAATTGTCTTGGGATTGAAGACAACACAGAGAAAAAAAAAGTAAATTCTTAATCTAAGATTGAACAATTTGCTCTCTCCTAGCGACACATAAATCTGTCTGAGCTTGCACCAGAATCAATGGGAAAGAAAATCTAAGTTGGCTTTGTTTCTTGCCGTTACAACACAACTCAGTTAGCAACAACGAGTGTCTATTCATCCGACTCATTTCAATTAAAAATTTACAGGGCATGATCTTTAATTTGACAACCGGCGCGTCCAAGCGGCAAAATTGGAAAAGCGAACAGCTGTTACACTAGACTAGACCAGTCTGAATTAGCAACACCATGACGCCCGACGACATTCAGTGTTATGAAATTCCTGTCCAGTTTATGCAAAAAATTTCACACATTTTGACCATTTTTTTTTAAAACAAAAATACAGTCAAACCTCGTTATAACGAATTACAAGGAATTGAGAAATTTGTTTGTTATAGCAAAAGTTCGTTATAACAAACTACATTTCTATGGGTAACCAAACAAATCATCAAAAAAAAATTCGTTACAACAAAAATTCGTTAGAACGAATTACAAAGAATTGAGAAATCTGTTCGTTATAGCAAAAGTTCGTTATAACAAACTACATTTCTACGAGTAACCAAACAAGTCATCGAAAAAAAATTCGTTCTAAAAAAAATCGTTCTAAAAAAAATTCGTTATATAGAGATTCAACTGTACAAAGAATTTCAATGGTGATTACGATTACGATGACAAATTCGGGTCACGGGTGAAAAAATGCAAAAAATTGGCAATATTTTCCAGAAACACATAATTACCGCCACCTCGTGGATAATTTATAACGTTTTTAAAAATAAACAAATACCGTAAATAAATAAATAAACACGATCACCTGGTCCCGATATTTATTCCTGATTAGTCTGTGTTTATTTTGTGAGAAGTTTTAAAATGCATTCTCAAAACTCATTCTCTCCGTGCACAAATGAATAAATAAAATAAAATAAACAAAATAATCAAATAAAAAAATTACTCTTTTGCTCGTAAAAAATGAATGTAAACTGTTTTAAAGTTGCATTCACATTGCGCAGATTTTCTGAATAAAACAGTAAAACTGCAGCAAAAGCAGCAAAATTTAAATATTAAAAATAATTAAATATCCAAAAAATAACATTTACAAACAATTTTTTTTCATTTAGTGTTGCTGTAAGCTATCATGGCTTTCAGAAAATCCGAAGATTGATGCGTACACAAAAATTCTTTTGGTTATTGCGTCGATGCCTTGTTAAATCCCTTATAAATCTTTAAATCTCCAAATCACACGTTTGATCTCTAAATCACATATTAAATCTCTAAATTACACAAGTTAAATATCTAAATCACACATTAAATCTCTAAATCACACATTAAATCTCTAAATCACACATTAAATCTCTAAATCACACATTAAATCTCTAAGTCACATATTAAATCTCTAAATCACACATTAAATCTCTAAATCACACATTAAATCTCATAATTAATCTATAAATCTCAAAATTAATCTCTAAATCTCAAAATTAATCTATAAATTTCAAAAATATCCATAAATCTCAAAATTAATCTCTAAATCTCAAAATTAATCTATAAATCTCAAAATAAATCCATAAATCTCAAAATAAATCTTTTTTTTATCTAAGGAAGGTAAGGAATTTATAAATCTCAATAAAATTTGTAATGTTAAAATCACAAATAATAAATACATCCTAATAATAAAAAAAATGTCTTATTTTGTATTGTTTAATATAGGGATAGCGCGAACGCAGTCCCCACACGCAAAAATAGCGCGCCCGAGTTACCCCAATTTGGGGCAATCGCAAGTGTCAGCCCAAACTAAGTGCAATGTAAGGGCCTCAACCTGGGACAACTTCCTAATGGATCAAAGTTAAGTCCTACGCCAGGTAAGTATGATTTCCAACACCCCGTCTAAGGGAGTCCACCAACCAACTACCAACAAGATGGATGGCGCGACACTCAAGCATCGACCATTTTAAATTACTTATTTAGATACATTTATCTCGATAATCAGATATTTCATATCTAGAGTACAGATTCTATTTATCTTCTTGATTGTACACCTTTAATTCAAACTAATTCGTCTAAAATCGTCATTCAAAAATTAAATTTCTGTCGAATAAGAAATTTACTCGCGCCACCTCGCGGTGACTTGTGGCATTTTCAAAAAAAAAAAACACATTCAATGGGAGTTCGTCACACTTTTTGTAAACACACTTTTAGTATTGGCCAAGTGGGAATGGATTTATTACGGCCATCTTGCGGCTGATTTATGATTTAATCACAACGAAAATAATTCTTTTCTTATTGTCCCAAAAGCCTCAACTTTGATAAATTGCTCCTCGTTTTACCTTCACAAAAAACGATATTCGCGATCCCATGTCGTCACTCAAACTGCGACCACGTCTAATGAAGAGAAGATTATTTCTCAAACTTTATCATCATTTGAGGCCCTTTATTGCCGCCTGTTGTCACTGCCTCAATTATCCGATAATGCGTTTGACTTACTACACACACTACACACTCTTTTCATTTCTAATGCATTATTTGTTTCATTAAACATTAGACGCGTTCAATTCGAGGGGTATAACAATAAAAAATGACGTGAGAAAGATTCGGAATCTTTCTCATATTTTTGGGATTCAGATGGATTCAGAAAGATTCAGGAAGATTCAAAAAGATTCAAAAAGATTCGGAAAGATTCGGAAAGATTTGAAAAGATTTCGAAAAATTTGAAAAGATTCAGAAAGATTCGGAAAAATTCAGAAAGATTCGGAAAAATTCAGAAAGATTCAGAAAGATTCAGAAAAATTCAGAAAGATTAAAAAAAAATTCAGAAAGATTCAGAAAAATTCAGAAAGATTCAGAAAGATTCGGAAAAATTCAGAAAGATTCAGAAAGATTCAGAAAGATTCGGAAAAATTCAGAAAGATTCAGAAAGATTCGGAAAAATTCAGAAAGATTAAAAAAAATTCAGAATGATTCAGAAAAATTCAGAAAGATTCAGAAAGATTCGGAAAAATTCAGAAAGATTAAAAAAAATTCAGAAAAATTAAAAAAAATTCAGAAAGATTAAAAAAAATTCAGAAAAATTCAGAAAGATTCAGAAAGATTCAGAAAAATTTAGGAACAAATTTTCAAAAAACAAACACCTTATTCACTGGCATTTTCATCTGCGAGATCTCGCGAAATCTCGAAAATCTCGCAAGGTTTCAAGAGATTTCACAAATTTCGCAAAAAATCTCACGAAATCTCGCAAGATTTCAGAAGATTTCACAAATTTCGCAAAAAATCTCACGAAATCTCGCAAGATTTCAGGAGATTTCACAAATTTCGCAAAAAATCTCACGAAATCAAGCAAGATTATGGCCAATTCCTAAGATTCAGGATTCAATAATCATAAAAATATGGGAGGAATTCAGAAAAATTCAGAAAGATTCAAAATGCTTGTGAGAATGATTCAAAACGCTTGTGAGAAAGATTTAGACGATTGTCATACCCCCCCCCCCCCCGGTTCGATTCTTGAAAGAAAGTCACTTTCCTTACTTTTAAAAAGCGGAAGTGATGCTTTTTACTACATAATTAAAGAAAGTACGCTTTGAAAAGTGACTTTCCACCTCGATCTACGTTCCTGACTTTCTTTGTCACTACTTTTCAGTTACGCGCATGCGCACATGACACACAAAACGAATTAGATCAACCGCCACAACAGCCCAAGTGACCAACACCGATTCGTACCCACGTAAAATGAGTGCGTTCATTCAAAAGTCACTTTTTAAAAGTAAGAAAAGTAAAAATAACTTTAAAAAATTCAAATTCAACATTTTATGAAATTTTCTGTCGCTGGAAATTTTATTCGCTTTTATTCGCCATGTAAATGAGGTTATTCTTATTACTCACTCCCTGTGTGTGAAGTGATTACAGCGCGCCTCTGCAGCAGTCACTGGAGACTTATACACCTAATTACCATTGTAATCTTCACCCCTTTCCGGAATATGTCTCGAAAAATCATCAAAATAAATTAAACGATGAATGTTTCTGGCCCCTTTCCCCAGATGCAAATCAAGCTTATCCAGTCTGCAAATTAGAGAAATTTAAAAAATGAATAAAAGCAAACAGTGGCTTAACTTTTCAACTACGCCAACAAACCGAGACCCCGAAAAGGCTTTCGGTCGTTATTTCTCGAACAAAAATCATCATCCTTTTCTTTTCTCCGAAAAACGTCCATTTTACCTCTGCCCTCTCATTATCGTTGCGCGCATTCAAGTTGGTTAAGATAAATCTGCTTAAATGTTTTACGTTGATAACCTCGATTATGAGGGTAATTGATGATCGGAAATGAGCGCCGCGTTATAGTTGAAACATTCACGACGAGCATTTTAACTTTCTGTATAAATAGAATTGCGCCAAAACGTGATGACGTCACAATACAAAACAAACGCACCAACTGGTGACAAGAACTGAACTAAATACAATAGATGCGTTCAATTTCAAAATCTATAAGTACCTTTTGTTATTTATGTTACTTATCTTCCTTATGCAAAAGGAAGAAAATGTACTTTTGAATGAATGCGCTAATAATTTTTACTTTTGAATTATTCGCGCATGCAGACATTTACGGCCTTTTTTTACAGTTAGAAGGGCCCTTTTATGGTAAAAACGAACGTTTTAACGGCAAAAAAGGTCCTTTTACGGTAAAAACAAACTTTTTAACAACAAAAACAAACGTTTTTACAATAAAAACGGCTTTTTTTTACGGCATAAACGGCCTTTATGGGAAAAACGGCCCTTTTACGATAAAAACGGCCCTTTTACGATAAAAACAGCTTTTTTACGGTAAAAACAAACGTTTTTACGCCAAAAACGGCCCAAATTCTAATTACTAACCCAAAAGTAAAAACCAAAAGGAAGAGAAGTGACCCAATTGGTACCTTTTGCATAAGTACCTTTTGGCACTTTCCTTTTGGAAGAAATAACGTTTTTTACGTCACTTCCAGTTTGCATAAAGAAGATAAGGAAGATAAGTAACAAAAGATACGTATAGATTTTGAAATTGAACGCAACGCACCTAATGTAATCTTTACAAAGCTCACAGATTTCACTTTAAGTTCGTCATTTATTTTGTTTAATTATAAGCAAGGAGTTGCAACACTTATGTCAGCAGCTTCTTCCACTCGCCACACTGTTTCCACCACGACGTGGTTTTTTTTTGTTGGCCGCCATTTTATCAGACACTAAAATGCAGTGGAAAGCATGCGCAAATCGCATCATTTTACTTAAAAATTAAGACAAATAAGTGATCCAACTCCTTGCTTAGAGTTAAGCAAAATAAATGTTCTCGCTTAAGCAAAATATGACGCAAAAAACGTCATTTCCTGAAGTGAAAACGAGGTTATCAATTTAATACAGTTAAATAGAATTTTCTTAACCAATTTGAACGCACCTATTGATTTTAATTTTAATTTTAATTTTTTATTCAAAATTTAGATCATTTCCAACAGGGACCCATAAATTAAGATAACTTATGAGTCTCTCACCCAGAGCCCCCAAATTGCAGCTTCACCACAATACACAAAATTTAAATACAATCAAGAACCATTCTCGCTTTAAAAAAAATATATAATTTATTATTATAATATTATTCAATAAAAAAAATAATAATAAAAGAAAAAAAAAATAAACTTTAAAATTCAATGTCACCTTGAGTAAACGACTCACCAAACTCCCATACATACAATGACTTGCAACTTGCCCCTTATCATGATGTCACATTTTGACAAACCAACAACAAAACACAAAAAAAAAAAAAAAAAAAAAAAAACATAAAAAAAAAAACAATATTATCAGATCAAACCCGAGCCATGACTCACCATAAATTAAACAATTTCAATTTCAATTTTTTCCAGACCTCCCATGCGCACTAATTAGTCCAGTTATCAAACGCGACAACTAAGAAATTAAAATGTCAACAAACCCGCTCGCGTGAGTAGCAAACTCGAACTCCACTCGCCCGAAATAGAAAACAAAAGGCAATTACCACTCAAACATCCCATGCGATATTAAATACTTATTACCCTGCACGACACACGTCCCACAAGAAATCAAACATATCACAAATGGCAGCGAAACAATACACTTTAGACACGTGACATGTCACTGAATAAAAGGGTCAAAGGTGGAAAAAAGGAAATTTCATCCGAAGCACGGATTAGCTGTCCACGTGTCAGCAGGTGGTCAGTGGTCAGTGGTGGTCGAAAGGAGGTCAGATGGGCAAGAGGGAAAGACGGTCGGTCTGTCTGTCTTGAGGACGTGGTCGATTGGACTCTGGTTATTGCCAAGCCAACAAACCACTTCCGTGTCAAGATGGGTTGAGATGTGACCTCCTTTGTCCAATAAGAAATGGGTATTGAGCTGCTGACGATACACAGATCAAATTGAAGCCGTTTTTCTAATTTTCTATTGTGGATAGATTGTACAAAAATTGACGTAGCGCAATAGTAGATCATGCCATCTACGCGTTCTAACGGCGAAATGTTCCAAGGGCGAAATGTGGTTTTCTTCGTAATGAAAAAACCAAATTTCTAATCTCTTGCAAATAGCGAAATTAAACGACGAAATTCTACATTTCGCCATTATCCACTGTCACAAACCCTTCTAATGGCGAAATTCTACATTTCGCCAATAATTACCAACTGTAAAATGTCCTAATGGCGAAATTCTACATTTCGCCAATAATTACCAACTGCAAACAGTCCTAATGGCGAAATTACACAGTCCACCATAAGTTGTGTGTGTAAACTGTAAGTTATGTTTGTTGATTTATACTAATAGCGAAATTCATGATTTAGCCATTAGGATTGTTGGTTAATTTACATTAATAGCGAAATCATGAATTTCGCCATTAGGACTGTTTGTTTATTTACATTAATAGCGAAATCATGAATTTCGCCATTAGGACTGTTTGTTTTTTTATTTCGCCATTAGGACAGTTGTGAAATGTAGTTCCTCCCTTAGGAAGGAAACCACATTTTGCCATTGGAATATTTCGCCATTGGAATAGGACACCGGTACCTTGTACGTATGTATTGCGGAGCGTATTTTTAATGGCAAAATTCATTCATTTCGCCAATGGAATTGAATGCAAACGGTCCTAATGGCAAAAATTAGCATTTCGCCATTAGGACCGTTTGCGAAAGTAGAACAATTAACGTTTCTAATGGCGAAAATGACCATTTTGCCCTTGGAAATTTTTTCCGTTGGAACATAATCTCTTATTTTTCCTTCCATTTGTTGTAGTACATGTTCTTTCTCTTTTCCTAGCTACAAGTTCTGCCATTAGTCGACTTAAGGCTGTTTCGCATAAACACCCCACTCTTTTGTCGAAACCATTGCCCATCCTACCTAAACACATTAGGTGCATTCACTCTTGAGAAGACAAATTGACTTCTCCTCAAATGACTTAAAAAAGTAACTTAAAAAAGTGAATTCTCGATTGAACACACTTAAATTAAAAACAAAATGTACAGAGCTATAGTGAATTAAATTTTGAACAAAACAGGCCTGGTTTCAAAATTAATCAAAGTTTTTTTGATATCGAACAAAATGGATTTAGAGTTGACGCATGCAATCTGGCATCCATTATTCTTCAAGTCATCCACCGGTGGCGCTAGTTAAAAATTTGTCACATGACTAGTTAGGGGCGTGACTTAGACTTGTGACCCAAAGTTATAGAAGTCACTTCTACAACTTGAAGTTGTAGAAATGTCGCCATTTTCTTCTGAGTTGCAGAAAACTAAAACAAGTGTGAACGCAAGAGTTTCTAAAAGTTGGGTACTTATGTACATAAGTTGTTCGTGTGAACGGGGTATTAGTGAAAGAAGTGATTTCGAAATGAATTAATCTTAATCCTCTTCTTTGAATTCTTATAAGTTGACTTCTCAGAGATATGATGTAAGAAACGTCATATCATGTTAAGAGAAGTCATTTCAGATGAATAAGTCAATTCACCTTCTCAAGATTGAATGCACCTATTATCCTCCATGCATAGTTTGATGAGTGCTATTAAATCTTCAATTTTCCATGGTTTCAAAAAAACAGATGAAAGACTGTTTAGATTATTGTATTTCCACTGAGCTACAAAATACATCAACACAAACACAATACCCCCTAATACCTAAGGAAGACACCATGCCAACCACTTGTTGTCAGTAGAACAAAGTTCCACCTGCGGGAAATCCTACTTGCCTCTCTTTATGCAACTAACATACTGTTTAAAGGGCAAGAATATCCGCCACCCACCTCAACTGCATTATTTGTAGTTTTCCATGGTTGGGTCCTCAAGAAAGTTGTTGTCACACAGTTTATATCTAATACTTGAACATCACAACACATTGCTGAGCACAAATTAAACAAACCAAATTGTTTTGGTGCCAGAATCCACAAAAGTGGAGTCAAAAAATACAGTCAAACCTCATTATAACGAATCGCAAGGGACCTGAAAATCTGTTTGTTATAACGAAAGTTCGTTATAAGAAATTACAAAATTTTTTTTTTCAGTTTTGTAACTGACAACAAATTCATGTTTATGATAAAAAAAACATTATTTATATACACACGTGGTGATTTTTGTTTGAATTTAACTTTTTACAGTATTTAAAAAAAAAAAAAAATTTTCATTTTCATCAATTTTAAAAATGAAATTTTCCGGCACATAGCGTGTAAACAAGTGAGTCATGTGATTAATTTTAAAAATTCGTTATAAAAAGAGCTTGTGGGTATTAGAGTAACTTTTTCTTTATAACGACTAATTCGTAATATCAAAATTCGTTATATTGAAATTTTTTAACCAACCAAGTCATTTAAAATAATTCGTTATAACAAAAATTCGTTATACCGCAGTTCGTTATAACAAAGTTCAACTGTAACTTGTTGCAAGATTTTTGCCCGGGAATTATATTCGAGGGCAGTTCTTATTTGAAGCAGCGACCGTTTTCCATTCGCTTCCATTCATCTTGCATTAAAATTTTCCATTTGCTTCCATTCATCTCGCATTAAAATTTTCCATTCCGCAACTATTATTCAAGGACAGCTGTTTATCCAGGAAATACGTTATTTCGCAATATGTATGTTAACATACGACACGAAACAAGGTCACGGCACTTGTGCATCTTACATCATTAGCACATTTTACATCACTTGTAAATTACTTTAATTGTAAAACTCCAAAATTATTTTGTTTTTGTTTTTGTTTTAAAATATTGTTATTACATTTTTTTTTTAACTTAGGGAAATGTGTCATTGGATACAGCTGGCCAGGCGGCTTTCACAATGCTGACGTATTTATAATATCGAAACATGTTTACAGTTGCATTCAATAGCGTTCCGCTAAGTCGACAAACACCTACTTTTTACTCAATTTGTATCCAGATTCATCGAGGATTTAATATTTGAAGAGAAAATGGGAAAAGTGACATTTATATATTATTTGTTGTTGTTCGTCGTTTTAATTTTGTTGGCATGTTGGTAAGTTAACAACTGTAAAAACCACTGTCGAAAAATACGCTTTTTAATTTCTCGTTTAGTGATGCTCGTAGATGCTCTGGCTACGGAAGATCGTGCAGAGCAAAAAGCGACTGCTGCGGCCATTATTTTTGCGTATACAACCGCCTATTTGGATTCTGTATTTAGCACTTTCACTAACAATTTATAAACAACAAACTCCATAAAATGGATTCCAGCGCAAATAATCTAGGCCCTAAACACTCTGAATAATAATAATCTCAATAATAATAATAATAATAATAATAATAATAATAATAATAAACGTAAATAAAATAAATACAAAATTCTATTCCAGAATACTCGTTCTTTTTCATTTCATTTTTCTGGAGCCCCAGGCATAGCCCGAGGGCCTTGTTGGTTATACACTTGAACCTCGTTATAACAAACCGCGATACAACAAATTTTTGAATATCGTATTTTTTTAGATGACTTGGTCGGTTAGCCGTAGAACACCATGTTAAAATTTTTTTATATAACGAAGTTTGATATTCCGAATTATTCGTTATAAAGAACAAGTTTTAAAAATAAATCACACGGCTCTCTTGTTCACATGCTGTGTGCCAAAAGATTTGATTTTTAAAATGAATAAAAATAAACATTTTATTTTAAAAAATATTGTAAAAACTTTTAAATTCAAACAAAAAACACCTTGTGTATGAATAAATAATGTTTTTTTATGATAAACATGAATTTGTTTTCAGTTACAGAGCTGAAAAAAATTCAGTACTGTAGTTTGTTATAGCCCACAGATTTCTCAAGTCCCTTGCAATTTGTTATAACGAGGTTCGGCTGTACATGGCTTCCCAAAGCTGGATCCTCAGGAAATTCATTGCCACACAGTTTACATCACATACAAAACCTCACAATTAAACATTTCCAGCTGAAATATATTAACAGCGCATTCATTATGTGGATTCAAAGTAAAATCGATTTCTTTGATTTGGCTGATTAGTTCAATTTTGTTGATTCTTGGAGACCTGAAGTGATGATTTTGACGTCATAAAATTGAAATTGAATTTTATATCCGATTTCTGAAATCCATCTGGTGAGTTGCTTTTGTTGATTTTGTTGATTTCCTGGTAGATTTTCAGCAAAAATAACAGATCAACCATCTTGAATTCCACAGAGATAGCATGTGATAATTCGTTTGATGTTTGCCGTTTGCTATTTCATTAAAACAATCAATTTTTCTTTAATTTGGGAATTGTTTAAACGTATTACAGACGATCCAATTTATTTTTTAAATATAATTTGGATTAATTGTCATAAATTTTGGTAAATACCAACCAAATTTAATCGTATCTTGACAAATTTCAATCAATTTTGATCAAATTTTGGTCAATTTCAATCAAATTTGACCGAATTTTGGTAAATATCAACCAAATTTGATCAAATTTTGGTAAATATCAACCAAATTTGATCAAATTTTGGTAAATATCAACCAAATTTAATCGAATTTCAATCAATTTTGATCAAATTTTGGTCAATTTCAATCAAATTTAACCGAATTTTGGTAAATATCAACCAAATTTGATCAAATTTTGGTAAATATCAACCAAATTTGATCAAATTTTGGTAAATATCAACCAAATTTAATCGAATTTTGACAAAACTCAATCAACGAAACAACAACTACCGGTAGTAATTTCAAAACAAGAAGTTGACTAACAGTTCAATCTGCACATGTGCAAATGTTGGATTCTGGGAGAATTTTAAGGTCATTCAAAGTTGAAATCCGATTTTCTCAATTTCCAAAAATCAAGAAAATCAATATTTCCAAAATCGATTTTACTTTAAATGCACCTAACATATTTCCAATCATATTAATCAATCAGTTTTTACCTTAACCTGTACAACATGTTACATTTTACACAGACTGGAAAAATCAATTTTCTTACCTGAAAATAAAAAAAAATAAAAAAAATTACAACAAAATTTATAAATTTCATTCAAACAAAAATAAATTCACAAAATACAAACAAAACTGAATGAGTTTAATAGAAACCCAAACCAACAAACATAATACTATTTTTCCTCCATTAATAACTTCCTGTTATAAAAAAAAAACACAAAAAAAAAAAACTTCTGGTCTGGTGCCAGAAAATCCATCCATCAAAAAATTCGCAAAAACTGAGAACATAAATTATTTAACAGAACATCCCCATTTCCCATCAAACCAAGACACCCTGGCGTCACAAACACGAATCACCAATTCAGTTTAAACCCAATAAAACTCGAAAATAAAACGTGAAGCAGCTTGGAGCCAATTTCCAGGGAAGAAACAAAACATTTCCATTTGCTCATGGTCAACGCTCGCAATAATAGACCAAGTAACGGAAATTAAGGAGCGCCATAACGGATGTGATGACCATGACCCTCATTGTATCTGCTACTTCTTCTAAAAGCTTCCCCCATTCCTAGAAGACGCGTATATAGAGAACTTGCCAATGACAACCACTAAATTTATCCCTTTTTATATCTCGCCCATCATTCACTTTTAGTTTTCACACCATTTTAAGTGTTGCAGATGGCGCGTAAAGGAAATGAATATCTTGTCACGATAAGAAAAATAATTTATTTAGTCTAACTTTTAAAAAAATTTAGAAAATTTAAGTAAAAAAATGGCGTTTTGTGTCTCGTTGGATCTATTTCTCGCATCTGCCATTACGGGTATTGTTAATACAGTTGAACCTCGTTATAACGAACTGCGATATAACAAATTTTTGTTATAACAAATTTTTTTAGATGACACGTTAAAAAATTTCGATATAACAAATTTTGATATTACGAAATATTCGTTATAAATAACAAGTTTTTTTAACAAAATATAACAAACAGATTTTCGGGTCCCTTGCGGTTCGTTATAACGAGGTTAGACTGTACTATCAATTAAACTGATAAATATTATTAATTTACAAGAATATTGGAATAATTTCAATTTAAATAACCAAAGAATTGCAAAGATGAATGTTTTATTCCAAAATTTTATAATGAATTAATACGAATACTTTTTCAATTATTAATAAGATAAATTTAATATTTATAATATAGATAAAACACATTGCATGCCTGTACACCATTTTGTCACTAGATGACGTGTATGAAATCAGTGTTAAAACATGTGTTTCCAGGAAAAATGTGATTGCACCTGGAAAACTAGTACAGCAATTACCAATGGCTGTGGAAAGATTAATTCAGGAAGATAAGCGACTTCAACTTAAATGCCTAATAAAAAATAAATTGACAAAAATTTCATCACGAGTTACAAAACTCTTTCGTAAGGTTTGTTGCACTATATCGTGACCCTTAGACAAACCCAATAAATGTCAAAACAACCTGAATCCCACGAGTCTTATTGTCATGTCTTATCGTGCCTGCGCTTCCAGCACAGTGGAGTTCTCCACTAACCACGCGGTGTCCATCCACCACTCACGTGCGGTTGCATCCATTTTTTAAAGACTTTTATTTAACTTGACCAAACGTTTCAACTTCCAGTTGCATCACACCGTTACTCGCGCCAGCTTACTGAACGAGAATAAACTACATCACGCCTAGCAGAGAACTTAGGTGTTGCTTGGAAGGCACTGTCTGGAACTAACCCCTACACAACTACTTTGAATAAAAGGTCATAAACCAATAAACCAAAACAGGTCTAGTCAGTTCATTTCCATTCGTGATCAGCATCCAGCACTGCTTGGCATTCCCCATGCCAGCAATGTCGAATATTTTGGAGCCCCCGATATGTGAGGGCCCTAAGCAACTGCTTATTTTGCTTATACGTAAGTCCGCCCCTGGTCACGCCACAAAAACCGATGTGCCTCACTTTTATTTTATTTTAAAAATGGATGCCCGTTCCTTTTATATTATTTAGCAAGCACGTTCATTCAGAAACGATTATTTAGTAGCAAAATAAAACCATGAACCAAGGATAACATGGACACCTCTCCATGTGTTATTTCCTATAAATAGCAGTGTTGCAACTCGTTCACTAAATTGTGAACGCGTTCACGTTCACGTTCACAGCCATGTGAACGCGTTCAAAATTTCGTTCAGTTCATTT
>JAQFXT010001641.1:0-16227 GCA_034683725.1 Strigamia crassipes
AAAACAAAACGAATATAATCAATTGCAGTGACATCCGGGGCCCCGCGCTTCAAAAAATTTGCGACTATTTAGCATGGAGAGCTAAATACTTCGAAACTCACTGGGACATCCCCGAATTTCCAATCGACGTGGACATGATCCTCGAGTTGATGGTCGCGGCCAATTAAATTGATCGAAATATCGCTATATATTTTGATCAATTTGTTCAATATTTATTACAAAATGTTTTAATTCAATTTAAAAATGGCGCAAAGTTTGTATCATTTTTTATTCAGTGATCCGTGAGTTTGTTTATTTTAAGTTCCGTGAATAGATTTGCTATTACACCTGAGCTTCGACGCATTGACTGTCAAAAGCATTAGTGACTACTTTTTTAAACATTTGTTGGTAACAGGCTGATAGCAACAACCAAAAATAAACCGCCAAGCACAACCACGAAGAAATAATTTTCATCCAGACTGTCACGTGCTTCTTGTTGTCACTTTCCAAGATGGCTTCTGGTCTACAAGAATATTGTTAATCCCATTTTAATTTGCTTTTAATTTCCAGTGATATTTACCTGGTCCAACTGGTCAACTGCACTGTGAAGTACATGACGGCCAAACACAGAAGAATGTGCCAGGACATATAACTGTATGCCACGCGTTGAAGTTCATTTCTAACGATTTTTTGCCCGCCATCATTTTCTTCAGGCTGCAAATCTAATAACAATGAGAATTTACCACTAGTATCGATAATGTACCCTGGTGCTTTGACGACCAATGAGAATAGCGTAACAAAACGGCCATTGTTCGTCCGACCAATCCCGAAGCGCGTAACAAACCCCATTCGCTTTCGGATTGGTGGCTGTAGGTGGCTGCGTTCACCATTTCGATAATGCACGCTCGTCCTTTGCGCCATCTGTTGTGGGTTTTCACAACCAAAATACAAATGGCATTTTAATCCCATTCGAACTGTACGTGGTCGTTTCTCCAATTTTCTATCGGTAAATTCTTTCATAAAATAAACCTCGCGCTTGAGTAATTGTCAAATTTAGGTCAGCACAAATCTTTTTGTCAGATAAGATTCGGGCGGACCTAGTTATTTGACAATTACTCGCTGATAATTTACCACTAGCTATGTCGGAGACTGTGGACCAATAAGGAGGGCGTTACAAAACGGCCATGGTTCATCCGACCAATCCCGAAGTGCATAACAAACGTCAATCGCCTTTGGATTGGTGGCTGGATTCACCATTTCGAAAATCTTAACGTGGTCTTTTCGCTACCTGTTGCTGGTTTATACTTCTCGTGGTTGTTTCTTTGATATTTTACCTTGCGCTTGAGTAATGGTCACAATTAGGTCAGCACTCATCTTTTTGTCAGATAAGATCACTCGTGCGGACGTAATTGTTCAACCATTACTTGGTGTGCTCGGTTCATTACTACTGACCACACTTCAGTTTTGACATTACCAAAATGGAAGCATATGGTGACTTACTTGGCAGCATTGGACAGCAACTTTGACATTGCGTATTCAAGGTTTGTCCAGTTGGGACCGAAGTTTCTTTCCGCGGCGTTATGCGGGTGCTTGAGTAAATCAGGACTAAAAACACCATGGCAATTCCAACACAAGTGAAAATGACATTATATCCGACAATGCAGTAATTTGATAAATTGTCTTTTTCCATTGCAACATTTGTGACCGTAGAATCTATTAAAACGAGAAAATCAAAGATTATCCTTAAAACAGCAAAGCCGTGGAGAAAGCCAAACAAGCTAGATCAAACACTGTCAAACAAACACCGACCACACAGCTTACTTGGCCCTTCCACAAAACCTCTTTGCATTGGCTTACTTGATGATTTATCCAAAAATGCGGACCACGACAAATACAAAATATAACAAGATACGATTGACGATTGAAGCAATCCTCCGCGTGCATCACCGGTATCTAGAAATACAATAACATATTGAATACAAAATAGTTACGATAAAGTAGGGTTTCAACGATTATTCGGTTTATCCAAAATACACTTTGTGAGTGAAAGAAACCACACAAGACCTACTATTTAAATGATATGCTATTTATTCAGGTTGTTTATCTAGGGGTTAGTGCACCTATGTGTGATGTCTAAGCTTGCATACGGGTCGGGCCGGGTTAAGCTAAACCCGAACCGACCCGAAAATAATTTGGGTCCGAAAACTGCAACCCGACTCAACCCGGGGCGGATCCGGGTCGGTTTGACCCGGCCCGGCCCATAAACTGAAAATGTGATGCAGGTCGAGTTTTACTGCAACAAATTTGTCGAATTGTAAAACAATTTTTGTCGGTGATATCTGTTAGTGTTGCGCATATTTTTGACTCGCGGGTTTTTGCGCGGGTTCGAAATTTGACCGGACCCAGTGCGGGAAAGTAGTCGGGTCATCGGGCTTGACTCGAACTCAACCCGACCCGCAAATACCCGAATCATGCCCGATCCGCACACAAGCTTAGTGATGTCCATTTGCATGGAGTTCCTCAACTCCATCCTTAGTCTTGACCGCTGGTCACGAGATTGTGAATGGTGTGGCCAGCGAGTACCAAGTCATTTGCTATCGCACCACGCGTTAGGAATCGGGCCGCTTAAGACCCTGTGGCCCGCAAGACGGGTACACAGAGCCGGAGATGGCTGTGCATCGTGTTGGGTCGAGTGCGTGCTCTGGAAACAGACCACTAAGGTCTTAACCGCGCCATGTCGCAGCACAGACGTGCACGCCATTTGCAGCTGTGGCCGGGTTTCTGTGTCCGATTGGCCATAATCGAACCGCAGCTTCACTTATTGCTAGGGAGCCGCAAAAGGAACCGCGAATGTTGGCCAGTGATCGTTCCACGGTCACAACTTGAAAAAGGAGAAACAGTAGTCTGGTATTGCATGCCCTAATCCCAGAGTGTCTAGTTGCCTTAACAGATATAAACACGTTACTGATTAATGGAGGGATTACATTTTTCTGCATATGGTGAAACTGATATGAAGGCCGAGAGAAGGCAGAGCGACAGATTGACTCCGACAACAATTTGGTTGAGTGTGCAATTTTTTTGATGGATGGCTTCAGCGTACATGAGAATGACCCCGCATGTGAATATGGAAAAGAATAGCATTCCTGACATGACCATAGCTGCAAGTGTCATATAATACAAAATGTTTATTCAATGTGGAATTTTTGTAAACTGCAAAACTTGCCTATAAACCAATAATTTTTATGTCCATTCTGTGCTCGTGTTAACCTGTAAAATATAAGTAAAGATTAATTCATTTATCTTCATTCTCAGTTTTTATTTTACCAATTTTCAGTCCATGAATGGGAGAAATTGATTAAAATGTTGAGTTGAACAACTAGATATATAATGGCTCCTACTGAGATGACATGGTGCCACACTAATAAAATTTTTAAAAAAATGAAATTAATCAAACAGGAAATGACATTGTTGCTATTAAGGGTATTAATGCATTCTCACAATACGCACAGAATACTTATAGTGGTTAAAATTAGTTTGAATGTATTTTGGTGCCAGAAAACTAAATGTGCAAACAAAGAAAAAACAATTTTAAATAGCAACTTAAGCTGAAATTTAATTTCTCACCAGCAGTAAACAAATCTGCGTGTGTTGAGGGAATAATTAAAGCTCCTGCACACAAGGCACAAAGAAGAATAAATTTTACCAGCCAAAAACTAAAAATAAATAAATAAATAAATATTAAATAAAAATAAATAAGTATATATGTATATGTATAAATAATATATAAAAATGAATAAATGTTAATAAAAACCAATTTTGTTACCCGTTGTGGATACCGGCCCTACAGTTTCGGCTATTTTCAATACCATAACTTATCACTGCAAATAGCAAGTAAAAAGTGACCAATGCCATTGATAGTCTCTGCACTGCCATGTAGCTGACAACATGGTGGCAATCAGCTTCCATGTCAATATTTGAACAAGTTCCATTCAAGTCTGGAAACTAAAAGCAAAATCTACATCACATAGAAAATACAATAGGTGCGTTCAAAGTAAAATGGATTTCGGAAATCCTAATTTTTTTGATTTTTAGAAATCAAGAAAATCGGATTTCAACTTTGAATGATCTTAAAATTCTCCCAGAATTCAACATTTGCGCATGTGCAATTAGTTCAAATCAACTTCCTGTTTCAAAGTTGTAATTATTGTTGAAGCCATAATAAAAGTTGAGTATTTAAATGAAATAGCAAAACGGCAAACGAATTAACACCGCCATCTATGTGGAATTCAAGATGGCTGATCCGCCATCTTTGCTGAAAATCCACCAGGAAATCAACGAAATCAACAAAAGCAACTCACCGGGTGGATTTTAAAAATCGGATTTTTAAAAATCGGATTTTCAAAAATCGGATTTGTATTTAATGACGTCAAAATCGTCACTTCCGGTCTCCAAGAATCAATCAAATCAAAGAAATCCATTTTACTTTGAACGCACCTACTAATTATTTGTTATACATTTTCTACTAATGCAGCTTGAGCAGTTGGTGTAAGAACAACAATTTTGACCATAACACCAACAAAAAGTAAAAAAGTATACATCAATCTAGTGGATGTAGACTCATTCATGTCTGGCAACACTGAGCAACAAAACCTGAAAGGTTGATGGCCACATCCACAATTCATCTAAAAAATAAAAATAAAAAAAGCAAAACTTTATAAATGAAAACTAAAATTCAAAAATCAATTACCAATGATGATAACCATTGTTCCATGGTTGCCATCGTGATCTCTAGAAAGTGACACCAAACTTTATATTTTCCAAGCTTATTACTCCGGGCACCAGTGACCCTTGTGCCGCATGGTGAAACACAAAAATTATCTTCATCCTTTCGTTCTCCTCTTTGATCTGCGGATGGGTGGAGTCGATGACGTGTTTACTCCAGACACGAGTAAGCGAAAACTGTCATAAATGGACACGAGATGGCGGTGGGTATTTTTAGACAGTTTGGCTTGAAAAGTGACTACATTTTATTCAACAACAACACTACTAAAAAGAATACCCAGTTTTAATTAATTAATTAAAATTGAATTAATTCAGCACGCCAAGAAATCGGCCGCCATCATTAACTCGAGGCATATGTTTACGTTAACTGGAAATTCAGGTATTTCCACCGGACTTTCGTGGTATTTAGCTTTGTAAGCTAAATACACGCAAACTTTTTTGAGCACGGTGCCCCGAATTTCACGGAAATTAATTAGATTCGTTTCGTATTCGGCCCACTGCCCCGGGTAACTGAGCATGGCTTTAATGGTCCTCGACAGAAACGCGTGTTCGCGCTTGATTACAAATTCGCGACCGTCCGAAGAAATTAGTTTGACGTACATCGAATCCGGGCCTTCGCGGCTTCCGTAGGTCATCTGGTTTTTTGAATCTGCCATTGCTGTTTATTACGGTTATTCGTTAAATGATCAGCGACTTTTTTGTTTCCACACAAAACATTAACTGACTGAACTGTAAAACAATTCGGTTAAATATGTCATCGTGCATTCACGTTGTGTGTGTGCGTAACGTATTTACGACGTATTGACGGCCAATCATTGTCTGGAACTTTGTAAAATAAACTGAAAAAACCAGAAATTCTGACCGATCAGCTAAAAATATTAATGAGTTGTATCTGACTTTTGACTATGTTGTAAGATAAATTAGAAATGCAGAAATCAACTTCAGTTATCCGTTAACTGAACAGTGCCATTTCCCTTTAACATGGACTCCGTGTTTTCCTTAATATCGATTCCGGCGGCTCCCTGTGTTAATTCATGCTTGAATTAACCCACTTAAGCTAATAAATTGTGCTATGTTTTGAGACTACTGTGTCCTATTTATTTATCTCAGCAAACACTTGTGCAAGCCCAATTTCTAGCTTTTGGTTTAAATGTCTAGTTGAGGTTTTGGTCTTGCGAACTTAACCCCCTGAAGTAGTATTTCTTTTGAAATACATACCCCAGGTCGACATCGTCACAGACTCAAGCCGTGACCCGATACAATACTTCTTAGAAGTGTGCGAATAATACTATGGAATACCTGGCGAAGGAGATTTGCTAAGACCCGTCACCGTACTGCTCAGACGTCGGTTGAATTCTCGCTGAAACCGCGAACGATCTTCTGCCGGTCCGTAGATTCGGCCGACGTTGGTTGACGTTGGAGTTAGCAAACTGGCCCAGTACTTTTTGATTTAGTACAAAGTACCGTATACTGGTGTCATGGTACTTTTTTCCTAGTACCGGCCCAACACTTATTTTCATCTAATTGCGTCGGACAAAGACTTTTATGACCTGATCTGCAAGACTGTTGCTGAATACTCCTGTTACCAACATGACAACAAGTCGAAAGTCGAAGAATGTTTGTTTCGTTTCTAGAAAAACGCTGCTGCAGAAATGAAAAAGTGTCACTAGGAGCACAAATATTTGTATAACTAACACACGTTCTGCGTGGCGTGAGATATAAACGACCTTGATTTATTACTGAACAGAGTGTCCATCAAAAAACGAAGACGGGTTTTGTTTAGATGTGTCGTACAGATTATTTTTATCAAAAATTATTGGGCGATTTTGCATTGAAATGATATGGACAATCTAAAGGTCCTTTAGATTGTCCATATCAACATATCACTATCAATTTAGTCCAAGGTAAGCAAGCAATGATTTCCGGTGAAATCTTGCTGTTTGTACTAGCAAAAGGATTAAGAGAGTATTCGCAATTCTCCAATAGGAGTGATTCCCTTCGGAATCCCTCCAATCCTAGGAGATAATCTAGAGGACTCTCGTGCCGGGAGTAATTAGGATTAAGGGTCATGTGACCTTTAATCCCCCTTTTGATGCATTTCAAATCTTGTTGTTGTGGAAGCTAAAGAATGCAGCCAAAAATGCACGAAATCGTTCTACGAATTGACAGGTTTGGTACTATTAATCCTTCTTTGAGGCTAATTTCTCATTATGTTTTATTCTATGTTTTATTTTCCATTTTATGTATAAGATTTGTTCTTTGTTTGGCTGGTTGAGAGTTGTTCTTTTACTATGTATTTCTCTTCTGTCTCTAGAGTTAGGTGTGAGGTGATGCACCTATTCTGATGTACCTGGCCTTGGAATAATAAAGGTTATCGTTTTGTGGATTGGACAATTAAAAATTACTGTGCAACACTGCTGTTATCACGAATTTTAAAATTACTTCACTCTATTTCTCACAAACTATGTACCAAAAAATGTTGAAAAACATTCGGCACAAAATAAGCCAATTAAAAAAAATCACATTTCACTTATCCCAAGACCAAATTCTCTGATTTTGGCTTGAAAAAATCTCTCTAAATTAATCGCACATTTGAAATACTCAGTTTTGGGATCATTATAAGTTTTGCAATTCGACACTATACGTTTAACATCAAAGATAAAAAGTCGGCGGTTGCAATAATATCGATTTTCAAGCCTCTCCGTCATTGTGCTTAAATCCATTGGATACTTAATATGCTTATGGTAATCAGGAACTTTGGATTTTTCAACTGGTTCCAAAAATGGCCACGCATCCGGATGATTTTTCAACATCCCAAGCAGAATATTCAATATGTTATACAACTGACCAGTGTCCACAGACTCTTGCTTCATCAGTGATAACGTTTTATCGAGTTCCAAACGCAATTGCTCGTGTTTCTTTTCAATTAATTTCAAAATAATTTCTTTCTGCTTTCGTACAACACAAGAAACTTCAGTATAAATAATCCCAGAATCCAATTCGCACTCCATCACAGTGGCTCCTTCGTAATACTTAATATAATCCACATATAATGACTTACTTAGCTTAATATCATTAGAAAATCCTTGTTTTTTAAAATAACCAATCGCAAACTCGTCAGCAAATGTAAGAAAACATAAAATATTATTCCGGACATGATAATCCTTCAAATGATTCATTAAATGCGTCCCGTAACCCTTAACTTGCTCGTTCGAAATCACTGCGCAGAACACAATTTCCGTAAAACCTTGCGCCGGAAACATGCGAAAACAAATCCCACCAATCACTCGTTTATCTTTAACTAAAACCAACATTTTATGTTTCGAATCAAAAACTAACCTCGAAATATATCCCTTTGGCATCCGTGAAAACTGATGAAAAAAAACATTTTGTAGTTCCACCAACCAAATAAGAATTTGCCTCGGAACTGCGTGCGTCGTAGAATTACCAATAACGTGAAGCTCGATGACCCCGTTGCGTTCTTCGACGCGCGCCGCGTCGTCTCTCGCATTGTCGGACAAATCAGTCGGATCAGTAATTGTCGCCATAACGTCCATAATTACATCTTCGGGTAAATCCCCTTCGATTTTTCTCTCTTGTGGACTTTTTGCACTTAAACTGCCCCCTACCGTCAATTTCTGCGCGATTCTTTGCCGATTTGAGTCCGAATTGCTTCTGCTGGTGGCATCGGTTTGTGTAGAAGTCATTGCAAATTATCAGGGAAACTGAAATTGGGGAATTAGTCGGTTATTAAATATGCTCGTCGTACGTATAACGTATTTACGACGTGTTGGCAGAAATCGTTGGCCGGAACTGGAATATGCAAAATCGTTGTACAAGTATTTCTAATTCTTTAAAAGCATGCGAATAAAATTGCAAAGAGAATTTTTTTTTAACAATAAAACTGAGTAAAAGCTTTGAGAACATCGACATTTATAAACAGCAGAAGCAAAAAATTATGAATATATGTGCGATTATTCTTGACATGGCATTTTTATTCAATTTTATGTTTACAATTCAGAACAGAAATAAATATTTTTAATCCACATGTGTGAAAACAAAAAATCACAAACTTCACAATTATCGATTGATGACTGCACTCGATAAAATCCACATAGGTCCTGGAAGGCTGATAACACCAAAACTCTTTAAACACAACTTTTTCTTTGTCCTGATTTTAGAAGCTCGTCCTTATTCTAAAAATGTCCTGATTTTGTCTTGAAATTCGGGTTCTCGTCCTGATTTATCCTGAACTTTTTAAAAAGTTTAAGATAATCAATTCAATTTAATCGCTTCATTTTCAGATACATAGTGTAGTATTTGAATTTGATGTTTTATCGTAGTAGTAAACGTTATTTTGAAAAGTGTCACTTTTTTTCAAATGTCCTGATTTTGGACCAGAGGTATCTGAGCACCCTATTCAAAGCCCTCTTGAAAATGCCAATGCAAATTCGCCAAATAATTGTCGCGACAAGAATCCGCCTTGTTCAATGGGGTTCAGGTCAGGACTTTGGCTAGACCAATCCAAATACTTGATCTTTTTCGAAGTCATGAATTTTCACAAGTGTTTTGAATCATTATCCTGTTGGAATAACCATCTACGAGGCATTTTCTTTCTTCCATGATCCAGTATGTCTTTTCTATTATTGAACCACTGTTCAGCAATAAATCGAGGAAAACCAAACTCAACCTTGCGGCACCGGGAAAATGCGAGACATGTTCCTCGACGATGAAGAGATAACTCCGGTCATCCCGCAGTGCAAAGCATCCGTAGTCCGAAGACATAACTCACTGTTGCTCGTCCATTTCAGCAAGTAGAAAACTCACGATGCCATTCTTGAAGAAATAGAAACAAAAATTTCCTGGAAGTTATTGTAATAATTCTTTAATCAACTTGAGCACAGTTCTTAATGGCAGTCTATGTAGTCAGCGTAGACATCTTGTTTTTGTTATGGGTTTAGCACGTCCGGAAAACAATTGTGGAATTTTCTTCAATTCTTATTGCCCACGTTCTTCCTAACTTAAAATTTGTGAATTCCATAGTCCAAAGCACGCAATGGACAATTAGACGTGACTAAAACAGCAAGAGTTCTTCGCGATCACAAGATTGGCCAATCACGTCCAGATTCAACATTGCCATCATGTGCTGCATCGCAGATGTCGACGAGAACGTTTGGAACAAACAACAAACAACAAAAAAACAGGAATCAACGATGAATATTGAAAAAAGGATTAAGATTATAACAGACATCGGTTATAATCGTCACCATTTTCAATTTTCCATACACGACTTTTCTTAATGTTGACGTTTTTCTTCCAAATATTCTTGCTGACATCTGCAATGCAGCACACGATGGCAATGTCGAATGTGGATTTAATCAGCCAATCTTGTACCGCGAAAGAACTCTGGCCGTTTTAGTCACGTCTAATTTTCCATGTAAATGTAAAATTGCGCGTTTTGGATTATGGATTTCTCAAACTTTAAGTGATTTAGAACATGGGAAACAGGAATTAAAGAAAATCTCACAATTGACTTCCAATTCCTTAGTTTGTCACAGGAATCATCAAAAAACGTATGCTGGTTTAGTCATGTGTCCATGTTTTGTCCATTGTGAGCATTCGAATTTGAATTTAGTAAATTTTTCATCATTAAGAAATTGCAGCATCCAGTCTGATTTTCTGGTGTCAAACCATTTTTTTATATCAATGTCTGTCCGTCTGTTGCAATAAATATTGCAATGACGTTGGTTTCACAGCAAAACCGAAGTTTTTACTAGTGAAATGTGTTCCAAACCCGCAATTCCAAAATGGTTTTCATTGTTTGCTATTTGGATGCGTAGCGACCAAATCTCTGACTCATACGATGACGTGGTGACAACCAGTGGCGGAATTAAGAAACAATGTAATCTATTTGATTATCTAATTTTATAATGTAAATGGATTTAAATAAACTGTGAGATGTTTCGACGTTTATAAGTTTATTTAATCGATTTGACGTGATTTAATGAGTGCTCGTTTGAAGAAAATGTGGTACAATAAACAAACCGTTTGAAAACATATAAATGTTGTGTAGCCGATTATAGCGGTCACTGCAACCACGCCCCAAATAGCCATCTACAACCCACCAATTACATAGGAAGTTGATGGTTGATGATGTCACTCGTCATCAACCAATGACACGGTAGTCCGCATAGGACAGAGGATGACCCTATAAAAGGGACGGACTTCCGGTCAAGGAGAGTCCTACTGGAACCAGCCCCAGAGTGGGTCGTGGATCCTTGGTACCTCTTGTCACCATGGCGGCATTTAGGGAACTGACCAGCATGTCGTTCCCAGTACCGTGAATATTGCATATGGCATGGACAATAAGAATCAGTTGACCACGCTGACCATTCAGTTATCCTTAACCAGGTGGTCGGCATTTGGCCAAGGTTTGGGTTATGGAAACATAACCTAAAACAATAGGAAAAGACATTAAGGAGACTGCCCCTAGACAACTGAATAAAGGCTACCAATCAATAATACAGTTTCTTGTGTCATTTCTTAATTACGTGTTGTGCGTCCGGCACTGTTCATGGCCTTTAGCCTAAACAGCGTCCGTCCACTCTCATAGTTGTGACTGTCTGGCATGCCTAGGCGTGCCATAGGTCACTGACCACATTGACCAATGGCCCCAAAGGTCGGTCCTAAGTGGGGAGCGAGGGGCTGAATGGTGCAGGGAGAAGAGAGAGAGTCCTTGGAGCCCGAACTGAGAGGCTCGGTGTGAGCAGCAGGACAACCAGGACAACCTCCCTGTTCACCATGATGACTCCCAGTGACCGCCGTACACCAGAGTCACAGCCTCCACGAGCAATCACATGGTCCGCACGTAAGTGTCGAGGTAAGGAACAGTATAGTGTAACCGACCTCACGGTACATGTGTCTACCGGCAACGTATGTCGTGCATCGCTGTTATGTGGCGTCTGCGTTAGGGCAGTGTCAGATCGGTGACATGGGAAGACTCCTTTTTCTAGACAACATAATAAAGGCCGGATACCTTAAAAAAGAAGTTGCTTTTGTGTTATTTAAGTGTTCTGAGCGTCATTCCTCGGATTACCTGAATGCAACACCCCACTACCCCAGTCACAATGTAAACTATTGGTGTAATGTTGTGAAAAGTTTGTTTTGTTTATAGCCATGATAATGTTAATGTAAATTTTTTTTAATGAAAATTAAATGTATATATATATATACTTTTAATTTAGATAAGTTTCAATTATATCTGTTGTTTCTTCTTCACACTAACAGGATTTGTTAGATCATAAAATAAAACTATAAATTTTATGGTAGCTATTATATTTGCAAATAAAAAGAGAACACGAGCAATTGAGCCAGGCATATTGATTGCTTGGGTTCTGTGGACAGAACTTAGATCCCTTAGTTATTGAATTAATCCAATTATAATAAAAGTCAATTCGAGTGAATTGGTACTTCAGCTGTTGGTACTTCAGCTGTTGGTACTTCAGCTGTTGGTACTTCAGCTTTACGCAATACTGCAGTGAAGAGTATATGCCGGTCTACAGAAAGACCTGTGGTAATCTTTTGAAAGAAACGGTGGAATTTGATCGAAGTGGTGTCAATGGGTCCCAATCTCCCAGTTTTCACTCGGGTTTACTTTTATTGTGATTGGATTAATTAAATAACTAAATTA
This sequence comes from Strigamia crassipes, assembly GCA_034683725.1. Classification (NCBI taxonomy): domain Eukaryota; kingdom Metazoa; phylum Arthropoda; class Chilopoda; order Geophilomorpha; family Linotaeniidae; genus Strigamia; species Strigamia crassipes. The sequence goes on from JAQFXT010001641.1 coordinate 12,452, forward strand.
AAAAACATATAGCAGGCACCGGAGTGTTTTATCCACTACAAAAATACTTCGTGTAAATGACGTCACAAGAATTGAAATTTTATAATAAAATTTTAATTGGAAGTACAGTTGAGTAGTATAAGTAGAAAAAAACACAAAACTTGTTGTTTTAAAATAACCTTTAACGTACAAAAAAAAATCAATAGCCTACTGCCTCAATTGCTGACGTTTCAATTGCTATAATTTTGTACGTATATTGTGAGTGTTCGGCTACGGTCACCGCGTGGTCAAGGGGACGGCCACGTGGTGCTGAACGCAACACACGCTGTAAATTACAAAGAACACACAAAGACGCACTATTTAAATGAATTAGCTTTATTTAGGGGCCAGTGCACCTAAGTGTGGTCTCCTATTGCAAGGAGTTCTTCAACTCCTTCCCAGTATTCCTGACCGCTGGTCACGTCGTCGTGGATCGCGCCGTGCGTTAGCAGCACATGGCGTAAACGGAGCAGACACTCAGGTCCCTGCGACCCGCAGAAGTCACCGTGCATCGTTCGGGTCGCCAAAAGACATGGGAGACAGACCAGAGATCTGTCGCAGGCCATGGCTGACTGACAACTGCTCTTGGGGCGCTGGGGCGACCCCGTACACACAACTTCTGGTTTGGCCGGGCCCCCTTGTCCCCATTGATCAGCAATGGGTCGCAGCTCCACTTATCGTTAGAGAGCTGCGACACTGACCGCAAATGTCGACCCGTGATCGCTGGGCGGTCACAATATGAGGACGTTGCATGGAGTACGTCAAGAAGACATGATACAAACAATGCTCACAACAAGATTTCCAGCATTGGTTTTTCCTCTTGGTTTTCAGTGACGAAATCTGCCCTCAATTGTATCCTATGCTTAATGGTTACTCCCGGCCTCGATTTCAGGATATGTTTGATCATAAAATAAAACTATAAATCTTACAGTACCTATTACATTTTGCAAATAAAAAGAAAACACGAGCAATCGAGGCAGGTGTATTGCTTGCTTTGGTTCTGTGGACAAAACCTAGTTATTGAGTGAATCCAATTGTAGTAATAGTCCACTCGAGTGAAGATTGTTGAGACTGCAGTGGAGGAAATTGCCAATAAACAAAACAACCACTGGTCATGGTGGAATTTGGTCAGAGTGGTGTCAATGGGTCCCTAAATATATTCCCAGTCTTTACTCGAGTTTACTATTATTGTAATTGGACTCATTTAATAACTAAACAAAATAATAATAACTAAAACCTTTTATTTTTAAACTTCAAGCTCAACCGCAGAATGAGTGTTTGTAAAACTGTATCCACCGGATGATGTTCCAGACTCTGTCAATCGCAAAAACAGAAGCGAAAAATTATACCGCTCTACTTATACTTACATATTAATGTGTTAGTAATTTACTCCGTTGTTATTTTTTTATCAACAGGACAAAATTACCAACGAAAAAAAATGTAAACAATTTGAATTCTGTTTGCATTACATTGTCCTGGTGCTAATGCAAAGAATTAACACAGGGAGTCGCCGGAATCGGCAATGAGGAAAACATGGAGTCCATGTTTAAGGGAAATGACACTGGATAACTGAAGTTGATTTTTTGCATTTCTAATTAAGTCCTAGCCAATGATTGGCCGTCAATTTCCAATCGACGTAGACATGTGCCTTGTGTTGATGATGGCGGCCGATTTCTTGGCGCGCTGAATTAATTCAATTTGAATTAATTAATTCAAACTGTGTTTTTTTTTTTAGTGTTATTGTTTAATAAAATGTAATACAAATTTTATTTTTAATTTTATTTTCTGTTATTAATTACCCGTGAATAAAATTTAATCACTTTTTTAATCAATTTCCTCAATGTTCATTATAAAACAATACAGCGAAGCCAATCTGACTTATTTAAAGATTAAATTCTAAAAATACGATTCATCACGTTGATTCATTCAATCTTATCCTTCCAGATGGCGCTATCTAATAAAACAAACATTTTCCATTACTCAAAATGATTCAAAACACAAAACTAATCAATTTCCGGGTAGAAAAAACAATAAACAACCAACTAAAAACAACTTTTCATCGTTGTTCCCGAGGAAGTGCCTGGTTAATACCACCAAGTGTTATCAATTTCTTACATAACACAACCAAATTAAATAACGCGAACCGAACAAACATCAAAATCCTTACGTAACAATGTCAAGTTAAACTTAAAAAAAATCCGAACTAAAAATACAAAAATCTCATCACTTTGATTGTGACAACTCTAACTAACAAAACCACAATTGCCTCATTGCACAACACGAGTTAAACAACCTCAGCACCATTGAAATGCCAAAATAACCCCGGTGACGTCAAACAACAAATTTACCTTGGTCCCCCCCGATACAAACAGCAGCCAAAAAACTGACGTCAAACAACAAATTTACCTTGGTCCCCCCTGATACAAACACGAGCCAAAAAACTGACGTCAACAACAAATGCACCTTGGTCCCCCCTTTGAAACCCGAGCCAAAAAAAATCAGCACAGATTATTCTATTTTAAAATCAATGAATTCCATTGGTCATATCGTGACCCAAAAGCAGATTAAAAACAGTTTATAATCAAACACAAAAACCCTAGTTGTTCATTTCACACTTGGCCATGGGTTCGCGAACGAAATCCGCTCTCGTCACGTTCTTTGGGTGCAGCGAATTGGTCGCAAACACGAACATTTATCGGTCGCTCATCGCCGAATTCGTCGGGACCCTCTTCCTGGTTTTGGTCGGTTGTGGTGCGTGCATCGGATGGTTGCCCACCGATTTGGTACAGATCGCGTTGGCGTTCGGAGTGACCGTTGCGACGATGGTCCAGTGTATTTGTCACGTGAGTGGGGGTCACATCAACCCGGCGGTGTCGATCGGGATGTTGGTGACGGGCAAGATGAGTTTGGTGCGATATTTGTTTTACGTTTTGTGCCAATGTGCCGGTGCGGTCGTCGGTGCGGCGTTGTTGAAGGCGTTTACTCCCGGTGCGCTGGAGAAGTCGTTGGGTGCGACGTTGGTGACTGATGGTGTGAGCGAAGTCGAGGCTTTTGGTGTGGAGTTTTTCATCACTTTTGTGCTGGTTTTTACGGTTTTTGCGGTTTGCGATGCGAATCGGACGGATGTTAAGGGGTCGGCACCGTTGGCTATTGGGCTGGCTGTGGCTACTTGTCATTTGTTTGCTGTGAGTTTGGTTTTTTTGGTTTTTTTTTTTTTTTTTTTTGGTGGTATTTTTTTTTTATTTTTTTTTATTTTTTTTTTTTGTAGGTTCCTTTTACTGGGTCGAGTATGAATCCTGCTAGGTCGTTTGGTCCGGCTGTTATTATGAATATTTGGAGTGGACATTGGGTAAAATGATTGAAATTTATTGGTTTTTTTTTTAAAGAATTTAATGGAATTATGTGGAGTTTCAATGAATTTTTTAAGGATTTTAAATTAAATTAGTGACATTGTAATGAAATTTAGTGAAATTAGTGACATTTTAATAACATTTAGTGAGATTAGTGACATTTTAATGACATTTTAATGAAATTCAGTGGAATTAGTGACAATTTAAAAATTTTTACTGAAATTAGTAACATTTTAAAGAATGTTATTGAAATTAGTAACATTTTAAAGAATTTTACTCAAATTTAGTGAATTTTAGATGAATTTTAGTAAATTTTTAATGAAATTTAGTGAATTTTTAATGAAATTTAGTGAATTTTTAATGAAATTTAGTGAATTTTTAATGAAATTTAGTGAATTTTTAATGAAA
>JAQFXT010001642.1:0-16225 GCA_034683725.1 Strigamia crassipes
TGGCATAAAATTTGATTACACTATTGGATTCGTCATCCCAACTTTGCTATAGGCTGGTCTGCTTAGTTTTTTTAAACGATGTATATTTATTCTGGAAATTGAATGTAACATCTTAAACGAAACACCCTGTACATATACAAACAATTTGTAACACAAACATGATACGTTCGTGATAAGCAATTTGCTTAGGCAACGTGGCGCCCTCAAGCGAAATGTTGTGGAAACTTGCTTTACATTTCACTACTTTCCCTGCAAGTGAGTTTCCGTGCTTGGCATTCTTATTTTAATTTCTTAATAGCCAATTGCGTCCACACACTTCTCATGTTTGGGTTTAAGTAACCCAGTCAATGTTGCTTGCCAAGTAAAGATTTAACTACCTAACTCTTGGTATGGTCTCTTAACAGTGTGGTCCAAACACCCCTAGCCTTGACCCCTGTATCAAGAAACCAACTCAATGTTGGGTATGGGCAAAACACGATCACGGCTGTTGGTTATCTGCCCATTTGCTTAACTGACATTCGAATAATCGAAGCTTTACTGAAGTTAAAACTCTTAACTATTGATTATAAAAAGCACCTGAAATATAATTCATGTAATTAATGTCTTCTTCGACTTGTTTAACATCATAAAATAAATGATTAATGTTTTGGGTTTATTTAACATAATAAAATGAATGATTAATGTTTTCGATTTGTTGAACATTATAAAATGAATGATTACTGTCTTCGGCTTGTTTACCATCCTAAAATTGCATTTTTTAAACTTACATTCAAATGAAAGCAATAGTATTGAAAGCACCTATTTGTGAGACCAGTCAGCCGGGCCAAGCTGTTACCTCACAAAAACTGTCCTTTTTTCTAGCAAAGAAAACAACTATCTTATTTCAAGCTTAAGACATCATTTGCACACCAGAGTTCAGGTAAGACTTTCTGAAGATCAGGGTCGTCTTAATACTTTCAAGCTTTCCGACAAATTTCATGCGCCCCTTGTCCATCGAGATCTCATAAAATACACACACATTAATTTATCGACCAAAATTTTCAGTTTGTTTTTAGTTCAGTTTAGTTTAGTTTCAGTTGAGATATTTTCAAACCGAATCAGTTCGGTTGGGAAAAATATCAGTTCAGTTTTGGTTTAAGGGAAAACCGAACCTAACTGAACACAAGCTTAACCATATTAGTGGTATGAAATCTAATTATGCTCTACTCAGATAGAAAAACTTTTCTAATCTTGAATGTTAGTACATTATTCATTAAATTTTTTGGGGCCCCATACATGAAGTGTGAAAAACAAAGCTGTTTAAATGTGTTCATTACTGTTACGCTTAAATAAAGCGAGCAAATTTCCATTCTTCTAACCGTCAATATAAACACCATTAAACAATTAATTCAAATCCGTAGTCAAATCTATAATGTTTCAAATTTGGTGAGTGTGTTGAATTGTATTATAAATATTGATTTACAGTTCTATTTTCACATAATTTAAGAAAACAAAATTAACACAGTGAGTGGAAACAAACTGATGCGGCCATTTAAACCTATTCGACAACGTCGAGCTAGAAAAATTCGACATCTCGTTGGCAAAGTGATAGCAGAGCATGCAGAAGTACCAGCATTTATGAAATCTATGATGAACATTTCGAAAAAGAAAAAAAAAGATGTCTCTTCTATTTTTTACATTGCTCATTGTAAATTTGGCAGTGTGTGTTTACCAAACTGAAGACCGAATTAGCCATTACATGAGTGAACCAACAGAAGTTAATGCATATTACGTAGAAACCATACATGGCTATTTTCCAAATGTTTATATTTACCCAGACACAATGCAAAAATATGAAAATTACAATGAAAAAGCCAATACTGAAGACCCTCTTGATGATCACAAATATAGTGGCCTTGGAATCATAAATAATAAATATGCGTTACCAAAGGCTCTAAAATATTTGCGTACTACTAGTTATGTAACTGATGCATTCTTTTCAATGGTAAATCTTCATTCCTCCATTCTTTTACCAACAATTAAGTAAAAAAATTGACAGGGAAAATCATGCAGTAATCTTACAGTTAAAAGCGAGCTTACTCTTGAAGGGCCAGTTGCTCAAGTTTCAAGTTGTAAGTTATTTGGTATATTTGATCCAATGTCCAGAGGTATGGATTTGACTGAAAGGATTAAAGGTAACCCTAACATTCTCTTTAGATTTTGTAAGTTCTAACAAGAATAAATGAGCTGTTGTCACTCAGCGATTTTGGAGTCTGACTAATTTATTTAAGATAACACGCGCGCAGGGTTGCCAAGGAAATCTTTGGCAACGTACAATTGATGAGTATTTAAGTATATAATAATGTCAGTATTAAACAATTTAGATATAACAATTTAGATAGTTATTACAACCTAATAATTTAAATGTACGTATTGTTGACTGTGTAGTTATCATGGCGGCCGATACACTACATCCTTCCCCCCTTATGTTGATTCGTAATCTCCCAATTTGAGAGGAGAGTGCCTAAATCGCTTGGATCTGGGCTATGGAGCCAATTAGAACAACGAATGATCGTAAGTAGAATCTAAATTATTGGAATTTACATTAAAATATCTTAATTCTACTTTATTATTTTTAGGACTAGGATCTTGCACTGTATATTGATTTGGGTACTGCTCTGAAGTTTTCTCCACTGAAAAAGCACTGTCTGGAGTCACCACACTTGCACTAGGAACACTACTACTCTGTATTATAGGGCTGGCCCAACCAGGATCCAGTAGGGGCTGGGCTGCGACATAGTTGATTGGTGAGTTCAGTTGTTTGAACTTTTCAGGCAAGTTACTGTGAGCCGATTGATTTGGCTGATATGACGTGGTTGTTGAATGCTGCAATGATCATTGAGGCTGCTGTGTCGACCGACAAACGCGAGCTATGTGTCCAGTGCGTCCGCAAGCACTACAAATAGTGTCTTTGTAGGGGCACAATGCTCGCGCGTGTTGCTGTCCGCATCCATTGCAGCTGTATTGCCTGTTTGATGGCAGAAAATTTGACTGCAGGCCTCTGGATGGACTATCGCAAGTTGTTGACCCAGCTGGTTGAAATACCGGAGCACGACGCTGGAAATTTGAATTGTTACCTTGCCTGAAGGTCGGCGATTGGGCTGATTGGATCTGGAAAGTTGCTGCAGATGTTGTAATGCCTGTCTGATTTGATGACGGCGGCAGACCAACGTTTTTGTAAATGGCACTTCCTTGCGATCCGGCCTGATAAGCAATGGCGACGGCGGTGGCCCTTTCCAGCGTCAAATTATCTTCACCCAATAACTTCTGGCGAAGAGGTTCGATATTTACTCCGCGTATCAGCTGGTCCAACACCAATTGATTGACTTCGGCGGTGGTGACGGCCCCACATCGCTCTGCCATCCCTCGTAGCGCAGCGATAAAGGCTGGAATGGACTCGCCTTCTTTTCTCATGCGTGAGCCCAATTAGTATCGCTGGACTATTGGCCTGGGGCGGGCGAAAAGTGTTCGCGGAGTTTGGTGACCATTTCCGCGTATGTTGCGTCCTTGGCCTTAACCGGATAAAATAAATTATGTATGAGAGCATATACTTGCAATCTTACTACGGAGAGCAAGAATGCTCTCTTTGACGCTTCTGGAATTCCGTTCAGCGTCACCAATTGGTTGAACTGCTCTATGTACAAATCCCATTCTTCTGCTGTTGAGCCCAAAAACGGAAAATAGGTGCCGAGTAGAGAAGTATGCGTGGGTTGTGCCGCCATGTCAAATAAATTTAGGCGTGGAACATCATTTTTGTCATCTTCGTCAGATGATTCCATTTCATTTTTTTCAAAATTTGAATTATTTGATTCTTTACAGATTTACCGCACAAAAGATGATTAATGTTGCTGCTGTTGTCAACTGTCGACTGCGCCATTTTGGTATATTTGATCCAATGTCCAGAGATATAGATTTGACTGAAAGGATTAAAGGTAACCCTAACATTCTCTGTAGATTTTGTAAGTTCTAACAAGAATAAATGAGCTGTTGTCACTCAGCGATTTTGGAGTCTGACTAATTTATTTAAGATAACACGCGCGCAGGGTTGCCAAGGAAATCTTTGGCAACGTACAATTGATGAGTATTTAAGTATATAATAATGTCAGTATTAAACAATTTAGATATAACAATTTAGATAGTTATTACAACCTAATAATTTAGATGTACGTGTTGTTAACTGTGTAGTTATTATGGCGGCCGATACACTACAAGTTACAAAACTAAAAAACCGTTATTTTATTATTTTAAAGTTATTTTTTGTTTAGCATTGCAATTTCCATATGTTTTGCTTGAAACTACTTCTTCCGCGTAACTATGGTTAACTTTCTAATCATTGAATTATTTGACATATTAAAGATACGCAATAATAAAGGTTAAATGAACCCAAAACGTTTTCGACCATCCCTGGTCTTCCTCAGTGGGTTTATGAGGACTCTATTAAAAATATACAAATATATACTCTATTCTTTTAAAACGTTTGCCATACGTTTCTAGACAAAACACGTATACGTAACGTGTACGTGTCATTTTCCAAAAACGATTGACACACGTTTTTTAGGAGATGAACTGTCGTCTGCTAGATTTCCGCATTTTTTCGCGTTTGATTGCGCTTGCTTCTTCTAACTGGCGCTGTCTCCTCTGGCTTCTCCGCATTGTCTGTCAATGTAATGACAGGTTCTAACAAAACGGTACCCAATTGTTCTGCTTCTTCTGCAGCTGCAACTTTATTTTTAAAATTAAAGGCCTGGCAGTTTCCTGAGGTTCTTCGCTACCAAAGAGTGAACAGTCATTTACCACTACTATCGATTGGGTGCGAAGCGTGAGCAAAGTTGTAATCGGAGAACTAGAACACATGCTTGTTTGTTCCAAATATTATTTACTCACCAACCAAACACAATCTAACTCAACTTATTATTTTTAGTTACCCATTTTACGAAACAAGATGCAACGACACTTACTTTAGACAACAATTCCAAAAGCTAACAAAATGTATCCATTCAACAAATCTAAGAAAACATTGCAAATGTCTCGATGTATGCGAAGCGGAAAAATTAAACATAATATTTGACGAATTCATTAGTGATAAATTCTATACTACTGAAGCTACTCTCGAAGTTATCGTTATCAACAATAATGTGCAAACATTGCAAGAACGCGTTTCGTACGACATAATCTCTTTGCTGTGCGACATTGGCGGAAACATCGGACTCTACTTCGGAATGTCTTGTTTAACACTCGTCCAAATATTTGTTCACGGCTGCAAAATGCCCTCGTTGAAGTTAAAAAAAATGACAACAACAAATTCCAAGTTGAAACACAGAATTCAGACAATTCTTGAAAAAAATCAGATTAAACCTAAAAAACCCTCTTTCCAGCAAAAACTGAAGAACTCGGTTTTACTAATTCTGACCCTCATGTCGATTTATAATGTTTACAATCAAATAAATACTTACTTTGATTTTCCACTCGTCAAAACTGTTAGTCTCGTGAGAGATGACATTATCCATTTTCCACACATTGTCATTTGTGCAGATTCTCGGAGTATTTACTTCGCTAAGAGAAATTTAAAAAATCAGCTTCGCACAGATTGCCAGAATTACCAAATCTTTGATTTACTCCATCCTAAATTGGAATTCGCAAACAACTCACTCAGATTATGGGAGGCGACTAAAAAGGGTGTAACAGAATACTATGAAGAGATAAACGGAAAGGAAAAATCCACACCCGTAAGCACTTGACATTCTAAATAATACGTAGTTACTGTACACACATGATCTTATTATTCAGGAATGGAATGGTATAAAAGACCTGTGGATGGTCCATTCCATTCCTGACTATCCCAATTCTTACTGTGTTTAGTCGGATTGCACAATGTAAACCACCCACAATTATTGTCATCAAAATTGTAGCACGAAAATTAACACCAAAAGCAAACACTTAGCATAAGGTCAACACATTTGCTCAGTGTGAATTTTATTATAAATCGTAAACTAAACATGGTTTCAGACACATACATTGCACAATTATGTGTGTGCTTGGCAATTTCTTTTACAAATTACTTTTTTTTACAGATTGAAAAAGCGAATCCCAAAATTGTATCGTACTTGTCAACATTATTTGGGATCTGCACAGTGTTTAAAAAAGGTACCAATAATTGGCCACCTGTAATTTATTTTTTCAGTAATTTGATGTTGCACTTATGCATAAATTAATTTAGTGTAAATTTTAATTTTAAATTTTTACCGTGTTTATTTGCGAAATATGTTGTATACTCAATTCAATTCAAATAAAATCACATGAAATCGCTTTATATACTTCACGGCTATGTATACGTCGCACGTATTCGTTTAGCACATACTGCGTGTATGAGTAAGTGCGACGTTGCGCTGACGCATACACGCAATATGCAAATTTGCGAGTTACTAAGAAAAGCTTAAGTGTAAATTTAAAAAATATAATTTACAACAAATTAATTTATGCATAAGTGCAACGTTGTACTTATGCTTAGTGTCGTTTTATAATGAGTCGCGCCAATGAATATCGTGCTTATTGCCACATACCGAACAATTACCAGAATTAAAATACTTTCTCTTTCATTTTTAAATGTTTACAGCCGATGAGCAATATTTTCCAAAGAAAAACCGTTTAATGTATCGAACAGCTGTTATACCATCAATCTATGATTATTGCCTTGTTTATCTACCAGTGAGATATTTTGAAAATTTACTTATCATTCCGATGTTAATTTCGTTGTATTCATTGCAAAGCTTCATCATACCACAAAATCAATTTTTGCACCCCAAACACATTTTTTACAGATATCATACCGCAACAGCTGAAATCAATCTCTTGCAACAAACGGTTAAAATTGTGCACATGTAAAAGCACCGCTATTTGCTGAAATTGTTATTTTCAGCTAATTCGACAAAATACTCCAAAACGTGCGTGTCAAACGAACCAACTCGTTAATGAATGTGAGCAGAAATGTTACAAAAACAAGTTTGACCAGCAATCATTCGCATGCAAGTAAGATTCTATTAATTTAACAAATTATGTTGTACTTTGGACGAATAGTATTTGTCCAAAGTTGCACGTCAACATCATCACACACTATCAATTTTAACTGCTTATAAAATTTCAAACTGCTAAATTTATATCATTTTTTTATAATAGAAATGTAATGACACTCACTATTCATGTTGTTACTAGATTACCGTTTATAGAAAACAGTTCTTTACCTTATTGCGAAGATCATATAACAGCTAAGACAACTACCAAACAATATTTGGACATTCAATTCAATACGGATCCACAAAGAGACTGCTCCTGTCCACTACGCTGTGAAAAAACAATATTCCTACCTTCACTAACCATTAAAGAAACCATTTTTTTCACTCCCTCAGAATTCAGTATTGACAGCAACATCCGAGAAGTAATTGAAGAACAGACAATAATCACTACTGTCAAATTACTCTGCCAAATCGGATCAGTATTTGGTAATTTGACCGGTCTCTCAATATTCTCTCTTGTTGAATATTTCATTTGATTGAAAAGTCAACAAACCCACTCTTCAAGCTTTCAATCTTTCATAGAATTCTCTTAGTTCACTTTTCACAAACATTTCATTTGTGTTTTGGAAAAGCATTGAAAATGTAACGTAACACTAACGCAAGAAAGGAAAGCATTCCTAGCATGATTGCATGACTTTTGTTAATTGCACTAAAAAATAACCAATTTAAACCTACACAATTTTCTAAAATTAAATGGAAATATTTGCACAAATTGCACTTATATCCATCAAGTTCTTTTAACCTTAATGTTGAAGTCAATTTGAAAAACTTTCAAAGTATATCATCAAATGAACTCTTGTTGTTTTATCTCAAACATTAGACTAAGTTAACTCAGTCATTAAACTGTTTTAATATCTACTTAACCATCTTTTAAATGCACTTTCTCTCTCTCTCCTGGCACACTACGTAATTTTATTCATTATTATAATTGTAATTTAGTTTTATTCAGTGCATATTTAACACAGGAAGTTGATTCCCATATGAAAACAGGCTTTGCAAGATGATTTTTTTGTCCTAAATCCAAAATCATTAACCATCGGTTAGATTTTGGATCAGACCAGATGTGAACATCTGGCCTGTGTATGTATTTTATGTATTTTAAATCAGTCACCTAAAAATGTTGAATGAACTGTGCGCATAACAAGAACTGACATCGACATTCTTGCACTTTCAATAATTGAACACAAAACGTGACTAATTTACAATGTTGACTCAGAAGTGGTTTTTCATAGTAATTTAACCCAAATCTTACATTTAATCCTGTCTTCTGGAATTTTAGTTTCCGGTTGTCCCATTTTTCTTAATGCACTTTTTCTGTCTTTCCGTTCCTGAAGCGCCTCTACTGGAAGTAGCCTCGGATTCCAGTAGAGCATCTAGAGAACTTTAACACGGGAGACTTGTACTTACCTGCTTAAACCGCACCAGATGTAATGTTGTAGTAAGATTCCTTATTTTGTTATAAATTTATCATTCATATTTCCAAAATTTAATAAACTTGGAAATTTAAACGGATCCACAATTACCCCAACAAGATAACACCAGATAGATCAAACAGAATACAAAAACACTCAAATAAACAAAATGTATCATTACGGGGGTTAATCCCAATAATATTTAAATGTTGAATAAAAACGAAAATGCAAGTGTGGTATCCTACCTTTAACAATTATCACTTACCGGTGGGATCATGTCGTTTATGAACTTGGCTTAACTAGTCGTCACCCACCAGCGACAATATAAGGAGAAAGCAACACCGCAGGAGCCTCACTGATTCTTCCTAAAAACAACAAATAAAATTCTTTTTTAGAAAAAAAAAATACCGTATTCCTTCAAATAAAAGCCGCAGCTCTTATTCAAAACCGGTGCTTATGGCCGCAACAACAACAGAACAAATGCAGCAAACACGACATTTCTTCTACATTCATAGGTATATCGAATGTAGCAAGAATACCATATTTTTCAAAAAAAAAAATCAAAATAAATTTGGGTTAAAGCTTAGAATGGCAGTTGTCCTCGAATTATAGTCGCAGCTATTATTCGGGGGCGGCTCTTAATCGAAGGAATACAGTAATACCTAATAATACCTAATAAAAATTCAGTCACGTTATTTACGATTAGCCAACAAATTGACCTTAAAATATCCTTCGTGCAAATAATCTTCGCGAAACGTTTGAACAACAACTGGAGATGAACTAAACACAAATATTATTTTTTTCACGCACAAACACGTAAAATTATACGAGAAAAATCATTCGTTTACCTCAACAACGACCAGTCTTTCTTTTGGTGTCCGCCATTACTCCAGACCAGTACCGCACTTTCGTACAGGTGCGGCGATTGATAAGCAACAATCAGAGGCAAATTTCAGGTAAATTACAAATTATAAATTTGCCATTATCATTTTTAATTTAAAAATAATTAACCAAAAATAAAAATTTTATTTTATTTATACTTGTGATTCATTTTGTAAAACGAAATTGCAAACAGCAAGTTGTCCTTCATTGCTTGCCTTATAGTATATCATTTAGTATTAATTTAGTATCATTTAGTAATCATTTCGTATTAACAACTACAGCAGTGGAGCAGTCAACATTTTCTGTACTCCTGCTTCGCTCCAGCACCAGAAATTGCAGACAAACCCCATTGCTCCACTGCTCTATGCTCTAGCTCCCGTCTCCGATCCAAAGCCCTGGTAATATTCACAATCATAATTCATGTTTTAGTATAACTTCATTATTAATCAAACACATGGTGTATTTTATGCAAAAATTCATCGACACAAATTCTGATAATTAATTATACTATACCATCGTGAGGGATTAAAAACGTGAACAAAATGCCATTAGGATTTGTTTGAAACATCTGCAACAGATGGCGCCACAAGCAAGAGAATGTTTTACCGATGAAAATCAATAGCTCCGAGAATTTTCATCAGTGAAAATCAATCATCTGACGGTTTGGAATCATAGTTAAAATTTAAAGGTGAAATAAATCATACAAGTAGTTGAAAATGAATATTTATTATCTGAGCAAATCTCATATGTCTTTACACTGTTACAAAGGAAGTGGAAAACAATTATTATATTCTTATCTCTAAACACACAGGATGTCAACCAGGAAGTTGAACACTCAAAAATAACTTTAGCCTCAATCGAGGTACACTTTATATTAATCACATTAAATATCTCAACAAGGAATTGTATTAATCGAATAACCAAGGAGTGTTTTAATTGTAGACGAGTACAAAGACGTACAAGGACAAAACAACAATTCGCGTATGCAGTATCCATCAAATCCATCAAACCAACAAAAACGTAACTGCCGCGTTCGAAAAAAAACAACTCGCGTTAGCTGAAAATAAGGGGCCGGCAAACGTAACTTCCGTTTGGGGGAAAGAATTTTACACTTCCCATTTCTAGGCGCTCACAAAGAAATATAACGTCAACCATTTTTTAACATGCAGAAAGACATCGCATTTACAATTTTTTTTTGTCCACTTTGGCACGCACGCGTACAATGCATTTCAATCTCGATAAACTTACACATTACCCAACGACCCGCATGAAAGCAAGTTAATTCACCACTTTTTGCCTCCAGCCATAACCTTTATTTGACTTTAAATTATCGTAGGCCAAGCAATAAAGTTTAACATGGGATCCTATTTGGGGTTAGAACATAATTATTACTACACATTAAATACCCACTTGCAAGTCCTCTAAACAAAAAAAGACACTGATTACAAAATATATAAAAAGTTGAATTGTTTTACCACAGTTCTTCAACTCTTCAAAATTTCTGAAAGTTGAACCCCGGTTGCAGGGATCAATGTTGTAAACTCAACATTAATAATTAATAACCGTAATTTTTGTTCGCGTTAACGGACAAAAGTTTATATACTACAGAACATTGCGATCAATTTTCAATTACTGTTGCCATTGTTCTCTCGACCTACTAACTCCACAACAAAGAATTGATACCAATACTGCTTTCACAGTCCTCCGCGCCTTTGATCAGGCAACTGCGATGAATTTTATTCCTCATTTTAATACAACTTTGCCTTTCTTTAACAACTTTTTCATTCTTATCGTACAAATTCTCTAATCACTGCCGACGTTAGCAATGCTCTGAACGAGCACCGCAGTCGAGCCGACCGACGAAAGCAACCCGATGCACTTTTTCAAGCACATTCGGTGAAATTTCGACAACGCAAACCCGGAATTATTTAGAACAAAATCCAACAAGAAAAGCAGTGTTTGTGTTTAGTGAAAGTAGAAAACGTGTGAATTGTGATTAGAAAACCGAAATACAAGTATGAAAACATGTAAGTACTTTTTTAATTGCCAATTTCAGTATAATTGAAATTTGTAAAAACTAATTTTGTGATCTATACCCCAAATACGAAATTTCAGCTTTGAAGTTAACAATTTTTGATAGATTAAATCTTTTTTTTTTTTTAATTAAAACAATTGGCGCATTCTGACCAAACCAACCAGACCAGGCATTGAAACAAAAATAAATCAGACAGAATTATCTCCCAACAAAACATCTCTAGTTCCACGAAACTTTTTCTGTATATTTTTAACGGCAATATGTGGAAACTAATTATGCTGGTTTTAATTTAAGTCTTGGTAGTTTGGCTAGAACACAAGAATCGATATCTGTGCTAAATGACGACATTTATCAATACCGTTGCCATAGTTGTTCTGATTGAAAGAAAAGTAAACAAAAGAAAGCATCAATTATTCATTTTTAATTAAAAGAATAAAAAAATTTTGATCGATGCTTTCGTTCTTAGAAAATAAGCGCAGAATTTTCCACGTGTTTGACCTCACATGTTTTGATTAAATTTTACATTACTGCTACTGTGTATCACTAACGGTGTCGGTAGTCAACTCTATAAAAGTTAAAAATGGAACTTTGCATGTCCATCAACTTTGCAATAGATCAATCTGTATAGAATCCACGCTGGATTCATGGTGTTCAGTGTCACGTATTCAGTAGGTGACGATCTTTTTGTCAAAGGAAGTAAAAACTACCACCAGGGCGCGCCATATGAATAAATAGCGCAAAATTCAAGTTTCGAATGAATCTTCTTAAAGAACTCTTATACAAGGGTGATATAAAGTTGACTAATTCTTAACAAGAATTAGCATCAACTGCCAACAGATATTAAATGAATAGAATAACATGCGCACGCGCGTAAACCGGAAGATTTCGTCACATAACATTATCAAAAAGAGGAATTACGAAGTCATGTGACTCCTCCCACCTCTCCTAATCCCGAAACGAGAGTACACCTAATATTTCCATCTAAATATCTACCCCAGGTCGACATTGTCACAAGTACCCAGATAATTTAATAAAAATTTTAGTACTAGTACTCTACTACCCAGGTAATTGGACCGGGTAACTGATATTCTCTTTTTCAGTATAGTTTTTGTTTTTGTTTTAACAAATTAGATACTTTTGTTTAGTTATTGATAT
This sequence comes from Strigamia crassipes, assembly GCA_034683725.1. Classification (NCBI taxonomy): domain Eukaryota; kingdom Metazoa; phylum Arthropoda; class Chilopoda; order Geophilomorpha; family Linotaeniidae; genus Strigamia; species Strigamia crassipes. The sequence continues at coordinate 12,594 of JAQFXT010001642.1, forward strand.
TTATTTGCTTACCGCCACTGTTGTTAAAAAAATATACAAATTCCATCACAATTGTGGATACCAATTCCGGTTTACTTAAACTTACACGTTAATTCACGACCATGCTGAAATTGCCTTTACATTTTCTCATTAAAATTTATATCGAAGCACTCGGACTGCTAATTGTGTCCAATATTGGTTAATAAGTACGCCAGTATTAGAAAAACAAACTGACCATTTGGGTAATATTTGAAGACACTAGCTAGATTTAAATTTAAAAAATCTAGCAAAATTGTGAACATGTGAATGGCTAACCAATGTCAATCCACCAATACGATGGCAAATGCTGTTTGTTATGCGCTATAGCATTGGTTGGTCGTCAGTGTGTGTGACGTTAGCTAATGGTAAATTCTCAGTGCATTTTCTTGCTTCCAGTGTTTTTCTAGCTTCGACACTAAATAGTTCTAATTTTACACAATGTAGAAAGAAAAATAAACACAATGAGTGGACACAAACTGATTCGACCGTTTGAACGAATCCAACAACGTTGGCAAAGAAAAATTCGACACCTCGTTGGTGATGTGAAGGCGGAGCATTTGGAGATGCCGGCATTTATCAAATCAATGAAGAACATTTTGAAATAGAGAAAAATATTGACTATTCTATTTTTTACATTGCTCACTTTGAATTTGGCAGTGTGTGTTTTCCAAATTGGAGAACGAATTTGGTATTACTTGAACGAACCAACAACAGTTGATGCATATTTTCTTGACGCGATACACGGCGATATCCCAAATGTTTTTATTTTTCCACGCACAACGCAAGAATTTCAAAATTTCCATGCTGAAAGCAAAATAAGAAAAGGAAGAAAGGACGGGTGTGAAGGACTTGAAGAATTGTCTGAAGGTCAAAACTATTCTATACAGAAGATTCTAAAATATATGAGTATGTCTAGTTACATAACTGATGCACATTTTTCACTGGTAAATCTCCATTTCTCTATATTTTCTTACCAAAAAATAAAGCAATGTTTTTGCAGAGAAAATCACGCATTAATCTTACAATCAAAAACGAACTTACCCTTGAACGACCAGTTACACAAGTTTTTAGCCGTAAGTTAGAAAACTGAAGAAAAAACAATACACTTAAGTTGATGATTTTAAACTTCCTTTTGTTTAGCATTGCAATTTCCATTTGGAAATGTCAATTTCAAGATGGTTATCAAACTAAAATTTCCAACGGGTTGTTTTTTTGTTGATGTAAGTAAATAATTTCCCCAAACCTGTACGAATATTATCTAATCAAATATTGATATTACTGATATAAAATATCAAATTATTTAGCAGATTATCAGAAATTTTTTTTGTTTTAAAGACATAATATTCATTACTTTAGTAGCTATTTATACGTAGGGATTCTGACTCGGGAATTCTCGTGACCTAAATCCCAAGAAATTGTTACATTTTCAAAGTCTCAATTTTTGATTAGTTCTCGACGAGACTTGAGACACATTTCAGTTGGCAATTTGGGAACTTGGCAGCTACAATATTTGTTTAAACTTAAAATTCAATATACTGGTTTGTCCTGTCTTGGACGAATTGATGAGGTGATCGCGACTCACGAGTCATGATCATAAAGAAAATGCAGCCAAATAATTTTTAAAAAATCTGCAGAAAAATCAGAAAGTAAACAAGGCAATAAATAATTTGATATTACTTAAATATAACAATAACAATATCGTATTTTGTTTGTGTTTTCCAATTTCCTGGCGAATTTTTTTAATATCAGCAAAAACCAGAACCCCTATTTATATATATCACGTCACAACTATTACCGTCTTCTCCCAAAAATGAGATGATTGGTGTCGCATTTGAATACAACAACTTCCTGGAGTCACATTCAAATTAAAGACCATGGTGTAATGCTATATATTTTGACCAACTCAATAAGCGTTCCTTTTTTGGAAAACATGGCCTTTACGCAGAGCCAGGGCCACAACGGGTCTACAAATGGGGTGAGCAGATGCAGGGCACCGAGCTATACATGGGGCCCTAGCAAAATCAAACAAAAAATTAAAATAAAAACTAAGATTAAGCGAGTGCTTTTAAGAAGCCTCCAATTTATAAGGGCCCCAAAAATATATTTTTAACTGTTTTTATATCGGGGACCTGAAAAAAGTTGAAAAGAGAGCCCCAAAACTTTAAAAACGCCTTTGTTAGCTTCTGCCTGAGTCGATGCTTTACTGAAGTTAAAACTCTTAACTATTGATTATAAAAAACACCTGAAATAAAATTCATGTGATTAATGTCTTTTTCAGCTTGTTTAACATCATAAAATGAATGATTAATGTTTTGGGTTTGTTTTGCATCATAAAATAAATAATTAATGTCTTCAGCTTGTTTAACATCATAAAATGAATGATTAATGTCTTCGGCTTGTTTACGATCCTAAAATGACATTTTTTAAACTTACATTCAAACGAAAGCAATAGAATTGAAAGCACCAATTTGTGGCACCTGTCAGCCGGGCCAAGCTGTTATCTCACAAAAACTGTCCTCTTTTTCCAGCAAAGAAAACAACTATCTTATTTCAAGCTTAAGACCAAAGTTCAGGTAAGACTTTCTGAAGATCAGGGTCATCTTAACACTTTCAAGCGTTCTGACAAATTTCATGCGCCCCTTGTCCATCGAGATCTCATAAAATACACACACATTAATTTATCAACCAAAATTTTCAGTTTGTTTTTAGTTCAGTTCGGTTTAGTTTCAGGTGAAATATTTGCAAATTGTTCAGATGGGAAAAATATCAGTTCAGTTTTGGTTTAAGGGAAAACCGAACCTGCCTGAATACAAGCTTAACCATATTAGTGGTATGAAATCTAATTATGCTCTACTCAGATATAAAAACTTTAGTATTGTTAAATGTTGGTACATTATTCATTTAATATTTTGGGACCCTATGCATGAAGTGGAAAAAACCAAAGCTGTTTAAACGTGTTCATTACTGTTACGCTTAAATAAAGCGAGCAAATTTTCATCCTTCTAACCGTCAATATAAACACCATTAAAACTATTAATTCAACTCCGTAGTCAAATCTATAGTGTTTCAAATCTGGTGAGTATGTTGAATAGTAATATAAATATCGATTTACAGCTCTATTTTCACATAATTTAAGGAGAAAAATCAACACAATGAGTGGAGACAACCTGACGCGGCCATTTGAACCAATTCGACAACGTCGAGCTAGAAAAATTCGACATCTTGTTGGCAAAGTGATGGCAGAGCATGCAGAAGTACCAGCATTTATGAAATCTATGATGAACATTTCGAAAAGGAAAAAAAAAGATGTCTCTTCTTTTTTTTACATTTCTCATTGTGAATTTGGCAGTGTGTGTTTACCAAACTGAAGACCGAATTAGTTATTACATGAGAGAACCAACAGAAGTTGTGGTGACCCAAAGTGGCCACCCATTTCTGACCCTTCCTTGGGTGGAGACTCGGGTCGAGTCCCCACCCACTCTGTAAATATGTCTAATAAATGTTTTATGTTCTGTTTTAAAATTGAAATAACTGTGTTTTTATTGAACTTTATGGCTTCAAAGCTAAGTGTTGGCGTGTGTCTGCAACTACTGCAGGCACAATTGGGGGAGTTT
>JAQFXT010001643.1:0-16219 GCA_034683725.1 Strigamia crassipes
AGTAAGAAGGGAACTAACAATCAACTGACAAATAATGCACTAACGACAAATCTAACAATGAACAACAGTTTAATCTAAAGAAAAATGTTGACGGCACATGTTGTTTTTGGATTTAATTTTTCAATTTTCTTTTCCGTCAGAGAAAATTAAACCGACACGACGTCCACCCAATAGTTATTTCTTATTTTGTAGGGATTACAAACAAGTTTTTGTGAATTGGTATTTGCAGATAAAAATTGCAGATAAAAAAAAAAAATTAATTTTCAAATTTTTCAAAATTTCAATCTCTAGGTTCCCGAACGATAAAAAACGTCACATTCAACTTCGAATGCGCGAAATGTGGAAACTACTAAAACGTGTCAAGCAAACGTACAAAGAAAAGGCTGACGCCGCCATGTTGGAATTCACGAAAAACCATCCGGATGTCATCAGACGGCCGCGCAAAAAGAAAACCACAACGAGCACAATCCACGTAACGCCACCAAAAAAGTAAATTTGACAACAATCATTCGATTTAAACGATCTAAATCCCCATTTCTTACCCGACAGCGAACACAACTTGAAGTACGAGCCATCACCGACGCCGCCATCTTGTCTAGTATCGAACAAATTAATTTCATCGCCATCACCGACGCCGCCATCTTGTCTAAAATCGAACAAATTAATTTCATCGCCATCTTCGAGTCCACAAATCGAAATAACCACGGATGGTCACCGAACCAATTTCTCTCCACTTTCGCTCGATTGTTCCCACCGTGATTCTCTTTCGGACACGGACAGCGATCGAAATGTCGACATCGACACTTTGATGCAATTTGTCGAGACGGCGCTCCCGTATCTTAGTTTACGAGACAGACTCGAGACGACTCCGCAACCAACTAGTTTCAAACTCAAACTTTATCCACTGCCGGCACCGATTTCATCGTTCGATTCTCGCGAGACCCCAAAACCAGTCCTAGTCCTTCCCGACACTTATCGGTGCGTGGGCCGCGCGGGACTCGTGGTACCTGTCAATCGAGTGGTAACCAGTACTCGAACTTCACTTCCGATCTTCAGCCAAAGTGGATCGGCGGTCGACACGAGAGTAGCGCCGTCCAACATCCTCGAAGAAGATTCGCAAAGACCCGAAATCGTTGAAAAACCCATTCCGAAAACCAGCAGATACAAACGAAACGAAACGAAACGAACCGAACCAATCGTTTATTCGACAATAAAATCAAAATAAATAACGTTTCGAGTAATAATTCAGCAACACAAAAGACGTCGTCCCAGATACGAAGAACCAATTTTCTAAAAAAAAAAAAAAAATAAGAAAAAAAAAAAATCCAATCAAATCAATCAATCATTTTCGTCCATTTTCGTGCATTTTCGCCATTTTGTAGAAATTAAAACTTTTCGCACTTTTTAATTGCTTCCGCTCACGTAATTTCTGTGAGTTTTGTCATTTACAAATAGGCGAGTAGTTTGGGGGTTCCACAGCTGCTTTCTACACTCCCACCATCTCCTTTTGCAATGCGCACGTGAGACCCATCCTTCTTGGGTCTCTGATAAATGGCGTCATTAGATCGCACTAATTATAAAAGTTATTACTAAAAATGTGTGAATCATTATTACAAATCGCTTTCATTATACCCAGCGCCGCTTTTTAATTGAAGTGCACTAAAATCTCGCTCGAAAAAATGGCCAAGAAAAGATAATTGATCCCGCACCATCCCGACCCCCCCCCCCCCCCTTTTTCAATTAAAAAAATATAAAATTACCGAAAACGGCACCAGCGGCCCGGACGGGTACCAATATCGACGAACGGCTTCCCTGATGTCCGCCGGATGGATCACCTGCGAGTAGGGCACCTCCAAACTCACGTGTCCTCCTCCACTCTAAACAAATCGAAAAACAAATCGAAAAAAACAAATCGAAAAAAACAAATAAAATGGCAACCAAAAATGTCGCACTTTTTTCCGCTTTTTCGCTTTCAATTTTGACTGCTGCGGCCCGGACGAAGCGCCGGTCGCGGTCGGCGTGGGCGAGACGGGCGGCGACGAAAAACGCGGGCTCTGCGGCGGGGTGCTGGCCACCGACACCTCGCTCTTGGTCACCTGGTGGAGACGAATGGAAGGAAAGTCTTGGTTCATGCATTGCGGCTCGATGGTCCTGTCGACGGGGTCGTCGGTGACGGCATTCGCGTCCTGCTTGACCAGAAGCACCAAATCGACCACCTGCAAATATTTATTTATTTATTTATTTATTTATTAAATCGACGCCGGGCGTTGCAGCGAAGCGCGCTTTGACATTTGCCGCCATCTGCAGTCGGAAAGGCAAAACTGACTGGCGAGCGCTCGAGGGCCGACGTGCCATTCCAGCGTCAACCGCGCGCGCGTACAATGAGTGGACAAAGGGAGCGCCGATGTTGGTCCATCAATTGATCGGCGCGTCCCTTTCGGTGTGTCCGTCAAACGCTGACAGCGGCGGGCTGCCGAACAGCGTCCCCGGTGCCCCGGTGCCAACCCGCGGGTGCTTTACGACGAATTAATCACTCCCGAACGTCCCTCGACGCGCGGCTAAATTGCAACTGTGTTGCCGGACCAGGACAATAAAATGCCGATTCAAACGACTCGTCCGTTGCCCCTGTGAATCCACTCGCAACTGCCTCGAGACTGCAACGCCAAATGGACCGTTTGCATCAACCTACAACATTTCAACGAGCGTTCCTCAAAGAGTAACTACTCCGTAGACCTTACTCCTCCTCCCCATCTATTTCTTTCTTTCTTTCTTTCTTTCTTTCCTTTTTTCCTGACTGTTGTCAAACTGCCAATGCAAACACAGACTCGAGTCGAGTTGAGTTGGGTGTGTTATAAGTGCGCGCCTGCAAACTGCCAACTCAGACGAGTCGATAGGAAAGACACCAGACGGAGCCACCCACACACACATCCACATACACACCCACACACTCGCACATGCAAAATGAGAGAAGGGAATCGAACAAAGACCCCCTCGGCGTCAAATCACATCAAATGGCAAAAGACAACTTTGCCAATTCGATTCTCTATTTACCTGGGCCACTGTCTCGTACGCGAGGTAATTGAGGATCTCCGAGGCGATGGTGTTTGGTTTGATGTCGACCAAGTTGTCTTTAAGGATCCAATCGCGAAATTTCGTCGAACGATATTTCCGTGCTAATAAATAAAATAAAAATAAAAATAAAAATAAAAATAAAAATAAAAATAAAAATAAAAATAAAATAAATATATTTTTTTCTTTTTCTTTTTTTCTATTTTTCTTTTTATGTGAAACTTGATTAGACATTTTAAGATTCGTGCGGCGAATGACGATTGGAATGTTTTCACCAACTTCTTTTGCCCCTGAAATTTATTTATTTATTTGCGAGACAAAAAAAAAAAAGAAAAAAGAAGAAAAAAAAAGGGAAATATAAACACAATATGGATGGTGATATAAAACGTCTTGTCAGACTCCCCGCTGGAGCACTAGCTCTTCCCAGGCGACATTCGTGCGAATTCTCAGGTGGCGTGGGGTCCCACGTTAGCCATCGCAACCAAATGACCAGAAGCCCGACCGGTCGAGCGTCAGTGCGCGCCGGGCGACGATTTACAGCCGCTGCAAAACACCGCCTGCGACGACCCCAAGCTGCCATCACCAAAGGAGAAAACTCGTAAACGTTTCAAAACAACCGTCCTCCCGCGTCCTCCCATCCTCCATCAACTTGCTCAAAAGGACCTGTGCTCTGATTAGCGTAGCCAAAGGGTTGCGCGTTTCATATCAACGAGGTGAAGGGGGCGCGACTGCTGCTGCTGCTGTTAGATAATAAATTTTTCAGATGCCGAGCACGAGGCCTTTAAGCAGTCGCACCAGCACCAGGTGAAGTGGGTTGCACATTTCATTAGGGTGACAAGTTCCCTCGGCCGTTTACACTCTCGACTCTCTCTCTCTCTCTCTCTCTCTCTCTCTCTCTCTCTCGGCTTGCCCGAAATGAATCTCTCTCGTGTCCGCACGGTGGCAGCAGCTGCGGCTGATTTATAAAGTTTGCTCGCGAAATGAGCGCGTGATGTATGGACGCCATTAAGCCTTGTTGCGCTTGTTTTAAGAATATTTCGTCCAGCGCGGGTTGCGCATCGACAAGTTCGCATGGGTTTGCGACGCGATGCGAAGGGGAGGGCGGGCACAGATGTACGTTTTAATTATACATTACCGAGTTTATTGGGCGAATGTTGGTGTTGCGAGAAAGAGGATATCAAGTGAGCAAAGGGATGCAACCAAAAGAGATGAAGGGAAGAGAAGAGAAGAGAAGAGAAGGCGAGGGAATCAAAGGGAAGGGGTGCCGTCCAAACTGACTTCCGAGTCGATTAGCCATTCACGCGCGAGGGACGAGGACGACCGAGCCATTGATTTTAGCCTCGTGTGGAAAGTGCCACTCGTACTCAAAGGGTTCGACTCGAACCAAACGCTTAGAAATGCACAAAATCGCATTTTTCCAACAATAAAAAATAAATAAATAAATAAAAAAAATAAAAAAATAAAAAGGGGCCGCGAAACAACTTCATTTGAATAATGAAGAAATAAAGGGGTGTCAGAGAGATTTGGTCGAGGAAAGAAAAAAAAAAAAAACAGAACTCCCATCATCTAAAAAGACTTTTTTTTCGAGAAGAAGAAACTCGACAAGTGGAATCTTTTACAGTTTAAAAGGCTTGTAAATAACAAAGTATCCAATTTCTATTCGAGTGGGAGCGCCAAGTGAAGAACGATAATACAAATGCGAGACGAACACTTTCCCCGCCGACCGCCGCACATAACGGGTTAAAGTTCCACACACAGACACAACACGAACAACTTGTTAAAAAAAAAATAAAAATAAAAAAATTTTATTTAAAAAAAAAAAAAAAATTTTTTTTTTTTTTTCTGGGGCAAAGTAATTTAAGAGATGGCGCTGGTGTTAGTGGAACCCCCTACCAAGAGCCGACTTAAAGAATTTTCCCATTAACATCGAATTTTTACCAAGTGGAATAAAAATTCCCTCCTAAATATCTCTGGCCCTTCGCACGCATTCGTGGACATATTTGTGGACGTTGCCAGACCCAACTTCAAAGTGATACATATATCTTGTACGTGTGTGGTGCCACGAGCGCGTCTGGGGTTCACCACACGCTCTACATCCCTCGCTCTTCTCTCGAGCCAAAACTGCCTCGTTTTTGGTCCCATAACTCTTTGCAGCCCAAACACGCATTCACTTTAAAAAAACAAAAAACAAAAAAATACATGACCCAAAAAAAAAAAAAAAAAACCGAACAAACAAACAAGAAAACAAGAGAAAATTTAAAAAAACGTGTTTTTATTTACATATAAAAAAAAGTTTTTTTTTTTTGTTTTTTTTTGTTTTTGTTGTTCGCAAGTTTTTGGCACCATTTTAGCAGGTTCGGACTCAGCAGGTCAGAAAAATGCACTTTATCATCGCAGCGAGTGATGAATTGCGCGCATTTCAATAGGAATGATCGCAACGAAGCGGACCACCTGCAGCTCGGCTTAATTATTCGCCGCGCCGACTACGTGCCCGAGCCGTGGCCTCAAAAGGGGTTTTCCGGGCCCAAAGCCGGTCCCCGGGCCCGCCCGATCGCTGCAGCCCGCAGTTTTCGCCCTTTACGACACCTCGCGACACCGGCACGAGTGTTTAAACTTTGAGCAGATGCTTTAAAAGACCGCACGACAAAACCACACACATTAGGACACTTAAATGGCGGACGAGTCGAGCAAAACTCCCCATCCCCGCGTCTCCAGCCACCGTTCTTCGCCTTGGGCATGCGCAATCTCGACCTCTTCGCCGCACTTAGCAGTTTCATCAACATCCAATCGACAAAAACAAAAACCTGCCACTGCACTTAATCTTTTCAGCCCAAACCGAAACGTGAATAATCAAAAAGAAACAAAAAAAAAATTTAAATAAAAAAAAAAACAAAAAAAAAAAAAATAAAAAAAAAAAAAAAAAAAAAAAAAAGTTTCCACGAGATCCGCGAGCAAATCGATGAGAGCGAGACGCAGGTAACGGCAACAGGTGAGTCGTCGGTGAATATTGCACGAGTAATTACACGCGTTCCGTTCCGAAGGAGTCGTGAGAGGGGGAAGAAGAGCGGGATCTGCTTACTAATGGGATCAAGTCAGCTGACATGTGTTCGGGGAGCAACGGCACAGAGTCGAGTGTCAGCGGGCGCACGTGATGAAATTCCTAGTGGAGAGACGAGAAGGAAAAGGTAGAGAGAGAGAGAGAGAGAGAGAGAGAGAGAGAGAGACGGGCTGGAGGTGGTGCGGGCTCAAGTTTGTCTCCTGTCATATATTTCAAACGGCAGTCACCCGAGATGCCATTGCAAATTATTCCTCGTTTAACCGCCCCTCGCCCCGCGCCCCGCGCCCCCTCCTGACCCCGACGGCTCGCCCTCCCGCTCGGACACCCACGTCACTCACTCCATCAGGCCTCTTAATGAGCGCCAACACGCGCTGAATTTCAATGCGCGGCCCACACTTCATATCTGCTCATTTTTATCAATCTCGAAACCCCGTGGGAAATTTGACACAGTTTATGACTCGCGAAATAAAATAAAATAAAATAAAATTTTCTCTGCCCTAAATAAAAAAAAATAAAAAAAAACCAACCAAAAACATGAAGAAGAAGAAAAAAAAAAAAACATATCAAATTACCAAAAGTGGTTCTCCGAGCTTCGGCGAATTCCAAATATTGCGCCAAGTCCATGTTTTGAGTTAGCAAATCCGCGCGCTGAAATTCAATTAAACTTTTCACAACGAATCAAAGGTCGAATTAGCTACAAACCATATCACGTTCCAGTTTCACTTCGTCCACCAATTCCTCGTCGAACAGCGATAAAAGTTCGCCTGAAATCCCAATAAAAACAATTAAAAAACTTTATAATTTTCTCCAAAAAATAAAAATTTAAAAAAAAAATAAAAAAATAAAAAAAATAAAAGCCCATTAGAAAACTATCTCCGTCTCTATGAATATTAAGTTGCTAGTGACCGAGCGAGTGGTCAGCATGGAGTGGTCATTTACCAACGAAAGGAGATTGGGACGAGAGAACACCCACCCACACCCCCCACACACACTCGCAACGCTTTCTCTCTCTCTCTCTCATTCTCCCGGTCGGTAATTGCAATTAATGGCCATCCAAATAAGCCTCTCTCTCATGCACCATTCACATCTTTGCCATTAAAATTGCAACTGCAAGTTATTAGCGCCCGAGAGAATCAAAGAGACGCACAGAGGGTCACTGGCGATAAGCAGTCTGCTAACGCGAGATACTCGAGGCGACATGAATTTATAGTCGCGTAAATAACTCCGATTGCATCTAACAGCTCAGCCACACACACACACACACGGGCGGAGAAAGAGGGCGTTTATTAGGAGCGGCAAACGGAGAATCGGGTCCTAAATGAAGCGCAGCAAAAGGGGTGAGGACCACCAATGATGACATAATTCTCCGACCAAGCCGAGCCGGCGTTCAACACCCTCCTCTCGATTTATGCCCCCACGACGATAATCAACGTTGCACGCATCTGATAAGAAGCGTGAATTGTGTGTCCACCATTTTAATTGCTGCGTAATTAATTTTCATGCGCGCATCGTTCACGCCACTCATGCACAAAACGCACATGCGCAATGTAAACACCTCATCTTTTGTGCGTGCCCTCCTCATCAATTATCTCGTGTCAACGCTGGACAAAGAAGCGTTTAGATAACGTTTCTTTTTTTTTTTCTTTTTTTTTTAAATTTAAAATTTATTTTTATTATTTTTTAAGTATTTTGTAGCGATTTTAGTGGATGCGGTCTTCGCGCGTTACTTATTAACCTTCTAATTTCATTTGATCGGTGTCAGTGGCAATTTACTCATAAAACTCGCCTCGTAGGTTGGGGATGGGGTCGCGAATAGGGTTTAACTCAATCATCCAACCCCAAAGGATGAATGAAACCCGAGTTTACGCCATAAATCTCGCTTAAGAAACAAAATGTGCATCAAAATTAGAAAAATTTGAAAAAATATTTTTCCCTTCCTTTAGTGTGATTGGAACTTTTTTTTTCTTTTTTTTTTTTTTTGTTATTTATTATTTCGGGATTAGAAAAGTGCCGACATCGAGGCACCGAAACGCGCGTAAAATTCTAACATTTTTTTTGTTTCTCCCGAGTAACATGCTCAAATTTTTATTCGCGACGACTGTAAGTTCGAAGGTACTCGAGGGACCCCCGCGGACCAATTGGTTCGAGAATCCGCCACTTGGGATGCAAGTACGCATTCCAAACTAATGGATTGCTTTACTCGGCCGCGTGTCCATTACACTTTTCAATAATTCATACACTCGCGGACCCAAAAACACTCCCCGACATCATTCCTTAACCCTTTACCCGTCTGATCAATCGTGCCGATGAAATCCTGGCACAGTTTAACGCGTTTCTTAACGGGCGACGCGGCTTTCCCACATTCGACTCCACCTGCAAAAAAAAAAAATCAAAATAAATAAACAAATAAATAAATAATCTTTTTTTTTTTAACGTTTATTGAATAATTCACTCGTTCGGGAGCACTTTTTTGGGCGCAAAACTCAATTTAAAGCGTAATTAGGCAAACTCGTATTAAAAAAGATGCAAAACTCGTGAGTGTGTTGCGTATTTTCCGTACAGATGAATAATTAAAAGAGGGAGCTTACTTCTAATTAGGAAAGAGCAAAAGGGAAAAAGATGTTGCGCTCGCACGGCGCCATCAAAATTGTACGTTAGCTCATCACGTCAATGGCTCAGGTGAGTCTTAAACGCAGAATGTCGCGCGGGGGAAATAATTACGCGCGCGCTGGATCAAATATTAAAATAATTATTTTTTTTTTTTTTTCTTTATTTGAAAAATATTTTTCTAACTTGGATTTGTCGCTGCGTCTCCTTCGTCCATCACGTCCTCGGCACTCTTGAGTGAAGTTGAGCATTTCAGGTCCTTCACGTTCAGGTATCGGAGCAAACGAGACAGTTTCACCTAAGGCAGCGCGGAGATATTTTTATTTATTATTATTATTATTTTTTTTTTAAGGTGGAATTACGAGGGGAGTAATTAAAAGTGGCCATAATTAAGGTTAAGCAAATTTTGCAAGGGGGAAAATGAGAAATAAAAAATAAAAAATAAAACTTGACTTTTTCGATCATTAAAATGAAAATGACCAGAGGGAGTGCAAAAGTTACAAGTGTCGAAAACCAAAAGAGAAAATGAAAAATTTACGCAAAAACTTTTAAAGAATAAAAAACAGAGTTTATTAGTCGTCAACTAAAGTGACATTCCATCGCGGCCAGCACGTAAAAAAAACAAATCAAAAAGTTGTTTGCGATTTGCGAAGTAAAAAATTTTTAAAAAAAAGTTTAAAAAAAAAAAAAAAAATGTCGTTCCCCCGCCATTTTGATGCGTTGAAAAATCGAAAACAAATCTTACTTTATCCTTTCGCATCAAGAAAATGATATCCTCGAGTCCGATGATTCGCACGCCACGAGTTAACGCAATTTCCTGCAACTGCAACAACTAAAAAAAAAAAATAAAAAAAATTTAAATTTTAAAAAATTAAAAAAAAAATTTAAATTTCACTGACCAAAGAATTCATTTGTTGATGCACAATTTCCTCGATCAATTTCGCACTTTCCATCAACGGTTTCGAACAATCTCCAAACCCGTGCCTGCAAATAAATTTTTTTTAAATTTAAAAAATTAAAAAAATTAAAAAAAATTAAAAAAAAAAAAAATTTTAATCACTCGCGCAACATTATCCCATTCGCCATCATTCCGTTCTACCACTTTAACGTCCACCAGGGACCAGAAACTGACTAATTAGGTATTAGTTAATTTGCCTCGACATTCCACCAACGCCCAGAAAAGAAAAATCTCTCGCGCTGATGTGTGGGTCCCTCGAAACTCATAACAGCACCTCGGCATGACCCTAACGCGAGATGCATATCGCGCCGACGACTCGCACTCTCCGCGATAAATTAATTTATCGCAATTAACGCGATCGGACACGTGACACACCTCAAGCCGGCGATGATGATACGTTAGACGATGGTCAGATTCGCTCGAGAAAATATGGGCCCGAGAACAAGAGGCGGGCGGCCCACGCGGGAGAGATTTGGGCCCTCTCCCCATCATTACAGTTGTATGGCAGTCGGAATTACACCGTCTCTATTTATTATCTTGGCTCGCTTTTAATGACTGCAATTTAAAACGAGGAATATCACAAGAGTTCAACTCTCTCTCTCTCTCTCTCTCTCTCTCTTCGTTATTCTGCTACCACTCGACCAGAGAGAACCGAGTCGCGTGCAAATTACCACTCTGAATAAATTCCTAGCAATTAATTTTAACCCTCCCCCGCCACCCTCGACATCCGATTGCCGCTTGACCAATACATCCGCCGAACAAACAACAATTTATTGAACAAAAAGCATAAAAGGGAAAAAAAAAAATTTAAAAAAAATGATGGAGTTTCCTCGGAACGCTATTTGATCATCATTTGCGATTCATTTTTCAATTTCCTGCGCGTGAAATAAAACGGGCAGAGTTGGGAAGAGGAAAAAAAAAATTAGTCCCCGACTGGTGATAGATTTGTAAATATTACCACAGGATTAGGCCTGTAGGGAAACCTCATCACCAGACGGCAATGGCGCATTAAGGAATTAAAGGGTTCCAGTGTGCATTTCGAGCCATGTGTTTGGAGAGAGAGAGGAAAAAATTGCTGGGGAGCGAGAGGAAGAACCGGGGTGGGGTGGGGTGGGGTGGGGGGGGACAAAATAGAAAGTAAGTAAGCGAAAAACGCCGAATGATGCGTTTCCATGATCATTTACACTTCATTAAGAGGGTAAGTGATTATTCTGCAACTCGCAACGCTGATTTCTTTAAAGCTAAAACGAATGAGAAGAAGAAGAAAAAAAAGAAGAAAAAAAAAAAACCATTCGGGGAAAAAGACGTTGTGTGCAAATGTTCCTCATTTACATAAACATGAGATCAACAATTAGGGAACAGCCTCGACAAACTCATCATTTGTTAACAGCACCCAAAGGAAAATAAAAAAATTTAAAAAAAATCAAAATTTTTTTTTAATTAAAATTTTTTTTTAATGTTTTGTTGTTGGGGTTTTGAGTTTGGAAGTCCGGGGTGTTGGTTTTGTTTAGGGGGCGATCAAAATTCTTGCGGCAAGCCCCAAACTATAGTAGGCAGCCCCTACCTTAAATGGATTAATTAGAATGCAGATAAAATGGGTGAAAGGTATGGAACCAGGGTTGGGGGGGAGCTGGGGGGGGGTTGGTGGGGGACGTAAGGAGCAAATTGCACGTGTAAATAATTAAGATGCAATTGAATAATAATCCGAAATGAATATTCATAAGACGAAGTTAAAGCGGGCGCAGACTGAAATGCGAAAATTAGCAAGAATTTACACGAGATTAACTGTCCTAGCAACAAACAACATCGCAATTAGGGTCATATTTGCATTGTACAACAACCGCACAAATATTAACAACTAATCAAAACGCGCAAAACAAAAAGAAAAATCCTCCCCGAGATGTCGCTGCTCGATCAAATCGCCCGTCTAAATGGAACCATGGAACGAGGGAGTCGAAAATAATTGTAAACCTCATTTACCATCGCCAGCTTTTTATATCCGCCACTAGACGGCGCCATTTGCATGTTAAAAACCCCGCTCGTCGCCAAAAAGAAAAAAAAAAAAACTCATTCAACGTCACTGATTGCACCCTCGAAACGCGTTTTATTCGCGTTTTATGAAAGTTCCTCGAATAAGAGAGCGAAAGAAGAAAAAAAAACGTGATAAGGAAAACGCGGGGGCTAATTGGAGGGGTCACGAGACCGTGAAAGGTGGTGGTGGGTTTTGAACAGCATGATATATAACTAATAAACAAGACTGATTTATTGGCGCCGGTGATTGCACGAGCAAAGCAGTTGGGAGAAGCTGACAGCGAATACTAATGTTGCTCACACCTGAAACGGAACGCGAGCGTTGCTGCGGGCCCGCCCGGGCTACTGCCCTTAGACTAATTACGCGCGAAACAATCTCCTTCCATCCATCACCGAACGAAAATCTTGCAAAAGCCGAAAACGCGTTCGATGCAAACACGAAAATCCGCTCGTTCCCTCAGATATCCCTCAGAGAGAGCTTCGAGATTGACCGAACTGCGCATGTGCCGGACACAAACGACCACTTTCCCGCATTTATTGGCCCCCGAAACAATTAACCAACGAGTGAATTTAATCGACGACAACCAAAATGGCCGAATTTATGCAAATTTCGCAAATTTCGCACATTTCCCTCGCGAAAATCGCAAATTACACCCCCCCCCCTTAGTGTCACAAAACGCAAACTTTAATTCCAAAAAAAAAAAAAAAAAATTGCAAAGTGCTTAATCAAGTGTCGAGTTAAATTCGTGTCTTTTCGACGTGTTCCCGATGGCAGAAAGCGAAAGCAAAGGGTTAAGCTGGAGGAGGATTGAATTTCTTGAATCTCCATCCCCGAGGATGAAGGATAATTGAGTTAGGGGGCGCATTAATGTTCACTTGCCAGCTACGCAACTTGCCTGCCGTTCCTTATTAATTCATAAACGTAAACACACTTGGGAAAGGTTTAAATCAAAACCCCATCCCTCACTCGCGGCACCTCTCCACGGGATGCCGCGATCCTTTTTCTTCGTCCGCGTCCACGACGACCCCACGCTGCTTAAAACTGTACTCTTCCGGCTGCGAGACCCGACTTCCGCCTGTCAGCCCCAACCATCCTTCATTTTCCTTTCCCAACAGCAGATGGCGCGAGATAAATTACACCTCTCCGCCGTAGTTGGCAAAGAAAATGATGTGTTCGAGAGGGGGTCGGGAGGTGGGGTCCACCAGACGAAATTATTACCAACACTATTTTTTTTTCTTTCCCTTCTCTCTTTTATTGCTCAACACTATTTTACTTTCCCCCAATTTCATTTAACTTTAACTCGCGAGTTTAAGCCTCGTTATCACTTTCATGGGGGTTTCACCTGTCAATATTTAGTTGGCGCAAACGAAACTAATTACTTCTCAATTACTCGCGCGTATCCCCTTAGTTGCGCAATTAAAAAAATTGAAATCCAAACAGAGCGATACAAATTGAGCTATTTAAATAAATTTAATTTAAAAATAAAAAATAAAAAAATTTAAAATTAATTTTTTTTTTGTTTTAAATTTTTTGTTTTAAATTTTTTTTTTTTTTTTTTAGAGTATTGAAACAGGGTCCGTAAGACGGGGCTTACATTCGACTGCGAGTCAATCAGGAAAGCCAATCCCAGAGTTTGTTGGGCAAACAGAAGCGGGGGAGCCTCGTTAATAGTATCACGGGCCACGCACGCTGCGAGGCATCGATCCGCGCAGGTGGAAGATCGGCCGAGCAGCGCACCAAGGTGTTGACACTGCACGCGCACGCGCACAACGTCGCGATTGGGCCGAATTTCCCCTCTCTGCCAAAAAGCAACATGTCGACTGAATTATTCCGTCGACAAAATGAATTATGAATTACCCCCAGTTAATTTGTAATGCAATAAAACCTGCGTGTCGTGCGCCGCGCCGTCAACGTCGTCTACGGGCGCTCGAGGGGTCGGCGAACAGCACGCGGGTGCGGGGAACTGGCAAAATGAAGAAGCGCCAGAGATAGGCCGCCAATTATGGTCTGATCGGCAAAATCCCGCAGCTCATTTGAGGGCGTCGGCAGTGAGAAAGCAGCACCGCAAATCACGCGCGGTTTTTTTCTTCTCTCTTTTTCTCCTCTCTTCTCTTCTCTCCCCCCCCCCTGCCTCGGAGGATCACCCCCACCGCCTTCCCGACTCCTCTAGTCTTGATTACAAAAACGTTTCTGCTCCATCATGATGAAAAAGCGACGCAAGAAGACAAATTTCATTAATAAGAGGAAAGGAAATTCGCGCTCGACCTGAGTCTAAATTGGCGCGAAAACTCGGCGCGCGTCTCTCATCCTTCACCACCCCCGTGCACACCCATCGTCTTCGCGTTGCGCCCGAGGATCGTTTTTGTCGTTGGGTGAAAAACAAACGCAGACAGAACCAAGTTGCTTCCGATTGCAACGCGATTAAGGGGTGAGGATGAGGATGCTGCAAGAAGAAGAAGAAGAAGAAAAAAAAAGAAAAAAAAAAAAAAAAGAAAAAAAAAAAAAAAAAAAAAAAAAAAAAAAAGAGAAGAGTCAGAGAAGGGATCTCGAGACACACTCACGCACACTCCTCATGTCATTGAAGAGTGGCGGGAAAACTCGATCCATCCATGACAGATGGCGCGCATTCATGAATTGCTCCCTCAAGTGCACTACAATCACTTCCGGGACGAAATTCTCCTCGTTTTTTTACGAGCTCAAATTCCAATTTATCAAAGATTTACCTTCCAAACAACTTCATTAATAACTAAAACAAATATTTAGAAATAATCCCTCAAAACTCGACTAAACCAATTAATCACAACAAATAAAATCCCTCCCCAAAAAAAAAATTAAAAAAAAAAAAAAAAAAAAAAAAAAGCCAACGCCCCAACCCCCCCAAAAAAAAAATCACGCAATAAAAAAAATTTCATCTCGAGCCTAAAAAAAAAAAATAAAAATAAAAATAAACGTTGCAAAACACTTTGTTCATCTCCCAACTGACGCGCCCGCCCTCCGTTACAAAATGCACCGTCGCCATTCGTCGTGAATCGTGAGCATCGCTACTTTGTTGCCTCGGCGATGGGAATCGCTGGCGCAGCACGAGAATAGGAAAGAAGAAAGAGAGAAAAGTGACTATAGGGCATAGGTAGTATACGCGGGAAATGGGCGAGGCGGTGGCGGAATGAGCGACGGTGGAAGAAGAGGAGGGAAAAGTGTATCCACGGCCCCCATTTTCCCTTTTTATGGCCCCAAACAGTCAAGATGGGGCTTATATATCCGGGAGGAAAGGCGTTTTGAAAAGTTGCAACTTGGAAATCTCGTTTGAGAAATTTCCCCCGACCAAATGACCGGTCTGCGCCCGCGCACATGACTTACGACGCGTACGAGATGAAAGGGGGAAAGAGAGAGAGAGAGAGAAAGAGAGAGGATTTGCACGCACCAAATTGACACGAGGGGGCCCTGCAAATGAATCTCGGGGTCAACTCGCTCGTCCCCTTTGT
The DNA here is from genome assembly GCA_034683725.1 of Strigamia crassipes. NCBI lineage: Eukaryota > Metazoa > Arthropoda > Chilopoda > Geophilomorpha > Linotaeniidae > Strigamia > Strigamia crassipes. The sequence continues at coordinate 15,207 of JAQFXT010001643.1, forward strand.
TCACGCGCCGTCGATTCCGATGCAAATACGCAGCGAAACAATTTGCGCGTCCGATACTCTTTAAATCCGTCGACGATTCAGCGTTTAATTATCCGTCCAGTTGCAGGTGGGTTTTCCCTTTGAAGTGGGCACCTGCAATTCGCTAAATTAATTCCGATCGCATTAATGCTGCGAAAATTTTCCACGACCGCATTCAACTGCCTTAATCAAAACGATTCGGCACTCGTAAATTCCGTCAACTCGAGACGCACTTGGCCCACTTTAAACAAAAATAATAAACAAATAAAAAAAATTTAAAATTTTTTAAATTAAAATTTAATTAGTATCCACAGAAAAACTACAATTTGACGAATGGACGCAAATAGGGCGCGATTTGCCGCCTCTTATTAGAGGCGGCAATTTCTCATCCTGGCAAATTAGGTGTTGAATTTACGAGGGGAGTCGATCGCCCCGTAGAAAAAAATTAATTCTAAGTATATAATTCCGTTTTAGTGGACCAAATTGAAAAAAAAAAAATCGTAATAACACGTTGCGATGATGTTTTTTACGAGCCCCGATCACCTCCTGTCCGAAACCACCAATAAAAAGAAGAAAAAAAAATTAATTTGCGAGTAATGAGGGAAAGCAGAGAGACTTTGATCCCCCAAGCCGAAATAAAGTGTTAAAAAAAAAAAAAAAACGCGTTGATTAAGGCGAAAGCCATATTTGTTGATGCTCGAGAGGGCGACGCAAAGGGTTCAATTTCCTTGTGCATCTCAAACTCCTAATTAATATTTTAAACCACTTTTAGAGGATTAAAACGCTCGCTATGACAGCGACTCGTATTGATTTTCGACTTGGCCAGAAGCACATCCCATTCCCAGGACCATTACATAAAGGCACTTTCTTAATCTCGTGTCATTCGGATCAAGCCTCGTTATCGCGCCATCTCAAACTGCGCCTGCCAATCACTTTGAGGCCGGAATAAACGCCAACAACTCTGCGCAAAAATTTCAAAAACTTTCCTAGCCCCC
>JAQFXT010001644.1:0-16212 GCA_034683725.1 Strigamia crassipes
ATATTGTAAAAGTTAATGTAAAAATATACTAAGAGATTACGCAGTTTGCGCCATCTACTTTCCCCTTCAAATTATAGTCAATTTTACGTTGTAAATATTGTAACGTAAAAATATAAAAGTTCAGTTTGCGCTTGCGCTTGCACGTTACGGTTATAAGAGTCGACTTACCTTACAAAATCACGTGATTTTTACTGTAGTTATAGGCATAACGGGGGTTTTTATAACGTAAAAGTACATGGCGCAAACTGCGTATTATTAGAGTAGTAAAGATATCGTAAAGTTGAATGCCGCTTAGAAAATTAACATTGCATTTAAACACTTCAAAATTTGATGTTTGCATTATGCATTAACATGAAATTTAAGTTGCTCGTAACTATTTTGTTTTAAATCATTTTAAAATAGAAAACTAGAAAATTCACATTTGTGAAATAAGGAGTTGGTATTATCATTCGTACTTGAACACTTACCTAGATTATTATTGCGAAAGTGAGATCAAATAAAAATTTGATTCAAATTCCACACTTTAAGATTTTAATTTGTTTTTTGAAGTTGAACCACCGTTGGCATTAATGCGAGTTTGTATCATTTCCTTCTGTTGATTTTTCTCCACTTTCAAATTCCTTGGGATTTATTTCATTTCAAGATTGTAGTAAATAAACACTAACAAAAATAAATTTGCAATTAGTCTACAAAACTAAAACTATTTTAAATTTATTTTTAAATTTAATGTAAATAGTAATTTTAATGGTGTAAAGTGACTGATTAAAGATGAAATTCACAATAATTGTAAATGTCAGTTTAGAATTGTTAATATTCTAAGTTACACTTACATCACTTTCAAAACTATTTTTTCCAGTGACAATAGTGTTTTTAAAGCAAAAGTTGAAATTAATGTCGGATAGCTAATGAGCAAAAGGTTTTGACAAAATCCGCAAAAGAATGAAATGAATACAAAGAATAGAAGTGCTCATCAAAATATTTGGAGAGCTGCCCTTAGGCGAGTATTTGGCTTGGAAATTCATTTTCCATCTGCCCAGATAAAGTTGGACGCAACGAAAAAAGAATGTAAAATACGAGCGTCCATAAAATGAGCCGAGCCTCGAGCGAGTCGCTCGCAAACGGGAAGCCCGAGATGAGGATCAGCCACTGCTGGATCATCAACTCCATCACTAGATGAAATGACGTCACGTGCCAATGCAATCTGTTTATCGGTGCCTGAGTTTTTCGCTCGGTCACTGCGTAATAACGAAGCAAAGATAAGCAACGACGGTGCGCGGAATAGCACGAAAAAATGGAGGTTGATTAATTACACTAGTGGGAAAAATTGCACAATTTATGGGTTTATTAAGCGCCAGTTAAGTAGAAAGTTTGCGCACCGAACAGTCGCCGCGCTCTCACTCGCTACGTCTGTTTCACATCGTCTCGTCTCTAACGCGACCCGGCGTTTTTCTTTTTTTTTTCTTTTTTGCTTTTTTTTTTTTTTTTTTTTTTTTTTTTTTTTTTTTTTTTTTTTATTTTTTCCTTTTTTTTTTTTTTTCTTTTTTTTTTTTTTTTTTTTTTTCTTTTCATCCTCATCATCATTTTTGAAAGATTGTAATTTTTTGAGTCTAAAATTTATTACCTCGAAAAAATGACGATGTTTAAAGTTGGGATAAATTATCAATTCGTTTTGTTAGTAAAGCTTAGTACACGTAACATTTCTGGGGCCAAATATTCCTTCTTTCTGATTGTTCAGGTTGTCACACCACAAACGTAATGATTCCCGCTTTTGTGTCCGCTTTGTGCTCCTCTCGCGAATGAAGAGGAGAATTCAAAATGGCGGCGAACGAGGTCATTGCAAATCGCGATTTTTGGTCAGTGATGTCATAATGACGTAAATAGTGAAAAATTACCGGATTGGCTACGCTATTTTTCGATATAACGTAAGCTCCGTTAGACTTATGAGTTTTCCACTATAGTTATAGGCATAGCGGGGGTTTTTATAACGTAAAAGTACATGGCGCAAACAATTGATCAAAATACTGCAATGCCTTCTGGGTACATCACAGCTTTCGTGCACGCACAACAAGAATGTGCGTACTACATCATTCAAAACTTTTCACCACACACAAAAAGTTGTCATTCCATGCACGGAATATTGTTACGTGTACTAAGCTTAATTCCTGAAATTTTTTATTTATTTTTTTGTCCGGTCGACGTTAACACGTTTTCGTACAATTTCATGTTTATCGATTTATCTTCTTTTGAATACAGTTTTTCCCGTTTAATTGCTGCAGTTTTCTATTTAAAAAAAAAAAATCTTTTGTTACATTTTTATCTGTGAATTTTCAATTGATATGCCTTTCACATATTCCTAATCTTCTATATTGTTTCATTTCATTTACACAAACGGTTTTGATTATTTTTTTTGTTTAATTGTTGATCTTACTTATTTTTCTTCTTTGTTATCTCAATTCTTTGCTCCATTCTTATCTTCCCCTTTCCTTTATTAAACTAATTAATTGTTGGTTTTAATCCACTTTGTGAGTGACTGAATGATAAGTTAGAATTCCACTTTTTGTTTACTCTTTTGCTTGCACTTCTCCTTCCTCTTCTTCTCCTTCTCCTTCTCCTTCTCCTTTTCCTCTTCCTCTCATTTTCCCTTCTTCTCGTCTAATTAGTTTTCTAATGAACAGCCCGCCGAATAAAAGTGAGCTGCTGTCGGAGGGATAATTAGGCCTATTAAGCAGAAATAAGTACTAGGCAAAGGAACACTTTCCACACTCTTCACTTCTCAGCTTCTCCACACAAATTTTTCTGATCCATGCTACTGATCTAAACCGAGCTTTTATCACACCAAAACCACGCAGGCAAGGTCACAACCCCCAACAGGAAAAAAAAGAAAAGAAAAGAAAAGAAAAGAGGAACATTTGCAAACAAAAACACAACTTTTCGTTTTTAATCTCAGCTCGGTGGCAGGCAAGAAAAATGAATTAATTAAAAAATTGTCTTCGACCATTTTTCACACACGCTTAAGTTTTTGGCGCGCGGCCCCTTTTTTCCGCTTCTCCCTCGTACCTCGTTCCCCGCGCTACACTTGTAGACCAACTGAGGGTTTAAATTCATTATTTCTGTCCTGTATGCTTTTTAAAAAAAAAAAAAAAAAAATTACACTATCTCATGACATCAGTCATTTCTTATTTATTATCTGCAGTAAGAAAGGGTTTTGCTTAAATGCATTAAATCATTTTTTTAAGCTTAGTTTCATGTTGTGTAATAAATAATTAAATAACTTAAGTGGTTTGCGTTAGGTGCAAGAATAAAATTACACGCTAAGTTTAGTTTTGAATTATGTCTTTGTTTATTTCAATGGTAAATCAAGTCAGACTAAAAATATTTATTGGCAAATGCGTAGAAAAAATTGTCACCGGTCACTAGACAGTTCGTATCTAATTTTTTAAACATTAACTATAGTGTGTTATTTTTCATGTATTTTGAATCCTGCATGATCAACTTAGTAAAAAATAAATGTTTAATCCAAAATATTGAGCGAAAATTGATAAGTTTAGAGCCATTGCACCGAACTCCAAAATTTGGAGCAGACACTCATCAAAATTGCTTTCATCTTGCTTCCACTAAAATATATTTTATACTGCGTTTTGTTAGTAAAGTTCAGTTGGTTGCAGGAAGAAACACGACACGGACTCGCACGTAAATTTAAGAAAATTAGACTAAATTTTATTCATGGTCACTAGGTGGCGCTGACGGGGCAACATCACAACTTATCATACAGTTATGTTAATTCGACATTGGAGTAAAACTCCATTTTATTTCGGGCTTCACACCCAATTTTAAAACAAGATAACCCTAGAATTCGAGTAACGGCAAATGTATAGAAAAACAATGGCGGCCGCCATGTTTCAAAGTTGACGCAAACTAGAGGTTGTACTCTGTCCGGCTCTGTTCGGTTTTGTTCGGCTGTGATCGGCTCTGTTCGGCTTTTTTCGGCTCTGTTCGGCTCGGCTCCGCCACAACCTCATTTCGCTCGACATCTTGGTGCACTTTACACATCACCCGTCAATGAGAGTTTTCGCGAGTGCACCTTCGGTTTTGACGCTGTTTCTATAGCAACCAATTCTCGTCTTATTACTGTCAGTTTCCACATCTAACCGTTTTTTCCAGGGCTGCTGGTGCTTCTCGCGCAACCTACAGCGCTCACAAGCATACTGCAAATTTCATTTTACGGTTATTGATTACTAAACATCCAAAAAATGACAGCGGCCTAATTGTATTTGAGAGGCAGATGGTGCCGTGCTCACAGTCACGTGCTGTCTTATAAAATAAGTTTTTGGATGACCCAACAAAAACATCTTACTCAATTGAAAATTAATCTCTGCGGCAACACGTCACTATATTATTAAATTTAAGTGCACAGTTATTATATCTCAGCTGCATTTTCAACGTTATTACTACGTATTATTATTACTACGTATTTTTTTTACATTTATAAAAAATTACATTTTATATTAAGTAAAGTGCTTTTTTTTTTTTCTTTTTTTTTTTTGTGTGTGCTGAGCCTTACTAATATTAAATAACCCTACGTGGGAACAGAATGGAAAATGCCATAACTCACGCCTTTCAGCAAAAAATAAATACAAATTTTGAACGACGTCTGGGTAATTTAAAAATTGAATAAAATAAAATAATGCAAACAGAAGGGATTAAGTAAATTTAAACGAAAACACAAAATCATTGAGAAATATGTATTTTTTAGATTCCATGTCAAGCTGTAATAGCTGCTTAGGGTTATGCCATAAAGTATTAGTGTATTTGTAAAATTATACTATTTTCTTCTTTGATTTATTGCCTTAAATGTGATAAGCTATTTGCTTTTGATCTCGCTGACAACACATTATTGCATCAATCTGAAATTTACTGGAGTTATACAAAATAATGATGTGTGCATGTAGTTAAAATTTCAAAACAATCGGCAAATAATTTAAAATTTTGTGACAAAAAAACGCATTGTCTACATACTTTTGAGCGCTACTATATGTCATCGATTTTTTTCTCTCAAAGTTTTACCTATTTATTCGATTTATCAATCCGTGGAAAAATTTTCAGCCAATAAACTAAAGGTATCTTCTAAGGAATAAATGGTAATTCTCGAGTAATAAATCAGCCTAAATGCCATAAATAATGCGATGGAGCTTAAAGTAAAATGCAAAGTGGGAATTCCAAGTGGGAAGTGTGCAAAAGAGACACTCAATATCCATGATGTTTTACAACTTATCACTCTTAATTTGACCTAGCGCAGTATTTTAATTTCCAATTTATTATTATTTTGGTTTGGGAGGAAGGAGGGGGATTGTAAAATTTAAATTGTTATTTTTGCTGGTTTAAAGTATGTGTCAATTTCTTATTCTGCGTTTAGAGTGTCATTTTGCACGAGTGAGGTGGAAAATGCCACCTCCCCAGAGTAATAACAGCGGCTAATGCTCGTCGACAAACTGCACACGCCAGTGTAGATGCAAACCAAGCTACGATTTAAATTTTATAAGCAAACTTTGCATCTCTCTCTCTCTCTCTCTCTCCCTCTCTATTAAAATTACATTGCTTCCTTTTTCGTCTTGCTTCAATTTTTTTTCTTCTCAGGTTTGTGAAATTTTGCGAATTACAGATGGAAACAAAAAAAGAACAAATATTGAAATGGTTAAACATTAAGTCTTCACATTGTGAGTATATATATATCGATCTGATCTCGTCTGGTATAAAGGCAATACTACGGTAAATGTAATTGTGGTACCTTGCAGTTTGTAGTGTAGATGTAGGAAATAGTTGTGTAGCGCCCTCTGTGAGGAGTATTGTGTAACGCAGTAATAAAACAAGTTATTCATGTTTTTTCAACCGTGAGTGTGAGTGCAATGAATGTTATTTGAAGATCGCGCAGTAATCTCGCTAGAACATGTCTGTCGATGCTAACTAGCTGGAAATGGCTGGTCTGAGCGGCGCGACGTGAGATAAATAAAGAGATGCACAGTACCTTTAGACGCCGTAACTGGTTTCCGGTATTCAAACTGGCCCGCTAGTACAACTCCAGCACGCAAGGAGGCGTTGTTGCAAGCTGAATGGTGCGAAAGTGAAGACCATAAAAGGTTGGACACCGTGTTGGTCTTTCTACACTCTTGTTTCACCATGGTGATGCATAGAGATTAGACCGGACCATTTCTAGGTAAATTTTTTAAGTGAGGTGAGTGATAAATATTGAGTTGATTTATAGTGGGGTATTAAAAAGACACAGGTTAGGTTAGTGTTAAACCGGAAGTAATTCTGTTAGAAGTTATTAGCGATAATTGCGGGTTGCACTAGGTGGCGCTTATACAAAAGTGTCATTACGGATTCTCACTACGGTTTTGGGTAAAGACTTTTTTTTTACCACGAGCGAAAATGGTTTTTGCTACGATTTATAAATCCGGCATCCATTTGAAGAGAAAAAAATGTGAAAAGGAATGCGTGCCAATTTTGATTGCGTGGCATAGCTATTTGTCGTTATCTATGCTGGTGCTAGTAATGGTGTGACGTAAATACGGTGTTTGTTCATCTCTTCGACAAGTCATGTCTTCAACAGGTCATAAAAAGTGGTCATCTCTTCGACAGTCATCTCTTTGACAGTCATCTCTTTGACAGTCATCTCTTTGACAGTCATCTCTTCGACAGTCATCTCTTCGACAGTACATCACTTCGACAGTACATCTCTTTAACAAACTGTCGAAGATACGTATTGTCAAAGACAAGTATTGTCGAAGACACATATTGTCAAAGACAAGTATTGTCGAAGACACGTATTGTCGAAGAGATAACCGTCGAAGACAATTATTGTCGAAAACAAAAACATCAAAGACACATACTGTCGAAGTGACAAATGTCAAAGAGACGGACCAATAAACGTACATTAAAAGACACAATTTATCACAGTATCAGTAAATTTATTGGAAGCAGTGCAGTGTAACAACCAGCCAAATCTTCCAAGTTTAAAGTGATGGAAGCCGATATAATGGAAAAGGCAATTCACGGTGGAGCACGGTTTCACATACATTAGAGACTGGAAGAGAGGCAACTGTATCTATTGGGACTGCCAACATTTCAAAGACGAATGCAAGAGTTACCACAAATGGAAACATGGTGTAGCCGCACTTACTAATTGCGCCGCCGCACATACTAATTGCGCCTAGGGAGCATAATCATCACCCTGATGAAATCGCACAACACCAGTTCTGCGATTTCTAAGAAGCATTGCTTGTAATTACTCCTCAAAATGAGCAAACTGCCTAACTTCTTTTTCGTCTGTCTCTTCGACATTCATGTTTTCGACAATCAATCACTTTGGCACTCGATCACATCGACAATCATCTCTTTGACATTCATCTCTTTGACAATCCCTCTCTTCGACAATCATCTCTTCGACAGTACATCACTTCGAAAACACGGCAGTGTTTATCACCTATATTGTATTCCTAACATGCATTACTTATAAGCAATGAATAATTCCTACTATCACATATTGTTTATTGCAACTGTAACTCATAATTCGCGCGTTTATTACATGCGCAATTCGAACTAGGCGCGCTTTACGGAGATTGCGCGCTCTGGTGGCAACATCGTCACCTTTTGACGAGTTCAAACCGTCACAAATTAAAATTAAAATTGTTTATTTAATCTAACAATCATTTGTCACCAGAATGCAGCCATTTCTCTAGGCCAACAATGACTTAAAGATGGCTTTCTCTAGTGGTGCAAATACTCCACATATGCTCTTGTTGTTATTCTGATGTTATGTTACGTGCCACTGCGGTGTGTGAATCAGTTGACATAGACTGCACAATTTGAATTTGATTAGTGCGACAAATCGCCAATAAAGCACTAAAACACGTGTAAAGTGACGATGCGCTTATCAGCCTAGTCAACTATTGAGAATGAGTGAAATAGAAAGTGACCTATTAGGTATCAAATTCAAAAGTCAGTTCTTTTCGAGGTTCAAACTGAACTGGTCACTATGACCTAGCTACTAAATAATTATTTGGGTGGATCTGATGCATTTAGTGTTTGGCATTAGATTCCAAACCAAATTGCAAAATTACTAAATTAAATTATTCTCTTCTCTCACAAGTATTTAGTGTTTGTTATTTACTATTTGAATAGTTATTATTAAATCGGTTTGATTAAATCTGGATTCGACTTTCGGCTTGTGACTTTTCAGAGTCTTGGCAGTTTTGTTTTTTTCAGCCAGAAGATTGGGGCACGAGTGAAACCATTAAATAACATTTTGGTTTAGAACATCTCGTAAATGTTCAATGGGAAGCCCACTTGTGATGATTCGAACCATCGGTAACGCACAAGCTAGACACCAGACGGCTCACTTGCACCTAGTGACATTGAATGACAACCTCTAAGTCACAAAACACTCCTTTTGTATGCCGAATGAGTCGAACAAACACGGAAAGAAATAACCTATTTCTTCCAATTTAAAGCTGCGTATATTTATCAGAATATTACATCAATTCAGTTGAATTGATACATCTAGGTAGAGTCGCTAACACACCTGTTTAGGATTAGCCATCCTCCTCCGAACTAGGGCCCCCAGGGCACGAGTGTGTACTGCTTATCCCTTTCCAGTCAACCCTCACTGTGCAAAAGTGTCCCCGGTATCCAGTTCCTGTGGCCTGAGTATCCACTTCCCATACCAGGTGATTGGAAGGATTCCCAGAGCTAGTGCTCCCACTGGAGCATCACCTTCCCTTTATATTCACGAAGCCATAAATACCAACTTTCAACCAGAAGTAAATGCCTAGAACGCTTACCCAGAACTCAGAATATATGTGATTATATGTTGTACCTATCTAACAAATAGGTACAGTTTCCCTCCAATGATGGAGATGAGGGCCTTTTCCTGAGGCCCTTGCTGACAAGTCGATGCCGCTTCTTCCGAACGATGCCGCTGTGTGTACCGATCATTACCGAGCAGACGCTCCATGGCGCGGTATGTATGGTGAAGCCACTATGCGTGTTTCTAATTCAGTGCAGACGGGACTCTGAATATTGGTAAGCGGTAGGAAGCCTTGAATGCATAGCAACCGATTGAAACTACAGCTGACAACACTAGTACAAACGACGCAAGTACGGATCAACCCACGATCTCAGTAAGGCGTAGTAAACGCAACAAAAACGTTTAAAAAACAAATAGGTGTTAAAAATGTTAAAACAACGTATTCAGGACGTTCGGAGATGTTGCGCGTATACAAAATACGCGTAATTTGCCAAAACGTTAAGAATACGTTCACAGTATATGTATTTAAGTATCTTGTAAAAATAAAGTCCTCATAAACCCACTGAGGAAGGCTGGAAACAGCTGAAAACGTTATGGGTAAATAAATTCTTTATTTAAAAGCGTATTCTTTAACATGTCAATTTTAAAAAGTAAAAAAAAAAAATTTAAAAAAAAAGTTGTTAACGCCTGTCGCCTTCAGGTGGCGATTTATCGGAGGGGCATCAGTATAGTATGGCTGGGGATGTGAAAAACATCTTTGAAAAGACCAATTGCCTGGCCAGGTCAAAGTAGATATACATTATCATCCCGAAACATATATTCGACTCCGCTCCAAGCGAGAAATCAAAGATTACTGTATCTGCCAAAGAGTTCCATACATCAAACGTCACTTTAATTTGCAAACATGGAATATCCGACTCAGGCAATTCGACCAGTTGCTTTTCTGACATTCCGAGAACCATCGTCGTATGCGGATGAAATCCACGCAAGCTGCCGAATGGCAGAAAGCTGTTGACACAGAACTTCAAACATTCAAAGCTCGTGGAGTTTATAAAGAAGTTCCTTAGCCCACCGACGACATCACACTTGGATGCAAGTGGATTTTCCATTTAAAATCTGACGCCCAGGGAAAGCCACATGTTTTCGTGCTTGTCTCGTTGCTCAGGGGTTTCATCAAATCCTGGGTATCGTGGATGACTACGTTTTCAGCCCTGTGGTAAATTTCGTCCTCATCCGATTCTTCTTCTGTCTTCTTGTGGTTCTCTAAGGTTGGAGCAATACACACCTCAACATCAAGTGTGCGTGTTTGTATGGCTCCCTCAACCACAAGATATACATGAAAATTCCTGCTGGAGAGACACGAATGCATCCTGACAATGTGTGGCTTCTCACCAAATCCCTTTACGGACTTCATCAATCAGGATGCATGTGGTTCCAGAAGCTCAACGAAACCTTGTGTTCCATCGGTTTTAGTAACTCCATGTATTTATTTGAATCTTAGGCCGTAATGCTTGTGTATGTGGATGATATCATGTTCTTTTTTGTGTCAGACAGTGTGAAGCATCGACTTACCCAGCTCATTGAGGGAAAATTTCAGGTAGTCGACCTTGGTCCGGTGTCAAAATTATTGGGAATCAATTTTTTATTTGAGATAATGGCAGAATTTTTATCTTATTTTATGTCATTCCCCCTATGTGTAAGCAAGGGGGGGGAAATTTATTGACCAATGAGAGATTTTTCTCATCTGTGTCTTGTACTTTGCTCATATGTAGTGGTCTTTTGTGTTGATTACTCATTCCGGTTGTCATGGGACCTTCCCCATATAAGTATTTACATTGATTATTTAGTTATTTGTTTTATTTAACCATTAATCTAAATGTATTCAATGGTTTTCCGTATTTTGTTTCATTTGTGCTACTGCTCCTTATATATCTCTGTAGTTTGTACTTTTGTTAAGGCCATGCCATGTGCCTTACTGTTTATGCTGGATTTTATTGAAAATTGAAGGACACTTTCCCAAAAAGCACAGTGGAAGCATGATAAACTGTAGATAAATAACGCCATTGGAACTGAATGTCCTAACCTAAAGTTCTAATGTCATGAAAATAGACATACATATGCTTACAACTTGTAATACTAAAGTCTTAATATTAATGTGAATAATACTAACTGTTAATTAATAATTAACTGCTTTAAAGTGTAGCAAAAACCACTATTATGCAAATTATAATATAACAGCTCATTAAGATTTACAACAATTAGTCATTGCATGACCTTTGACATTGAAACAACCGTGAATAAAACACTTACTACTATAAGAAAATAACTGCTTTATTTTACACAAATCTAAGTGTAAATCAACACACTAAATACATAATAAAGTACATAAACATTATGCAAAAACAAGTTACATTCTAATAATTAATATACAAATTGAACTCATTATTAATTATACAGTTGAACCTCGTTATAACGAATCGCGATATAACAAATTATTGTTATAACGAATTATATTACATCTTGGCAATAAATGCTGTTAACTTAAGGCTTGTCCAATATATTCATTAAAAATTAGTACTTCAAAGAAAAAATAGGGGGAGGGTATTACCTCTTCCCCTGGTCTAACCATAGACCTAATCTCCAGAGAGCATTCAGGTTGCCATTTCACTTATTGAAAAAGATTCCTTTATGTTTAAATTGGATCTGTCTGACGCATATTTCTCTGTAGCAATAGACATTCAATCTAGGAAGTTCCTTTGGTTTTACTGGCTCGGTGTCCTCTATGAGTTAGGGGTTTTACCGTTCGGTCTGGGTCCAGCACCTTATATTTTAACCAAAATTTTCAGAGCAGTTGCAGCCTACCTCAGGTCCCTTAATGTAAGATTAGCAGTGTATTTGGATGACTGGTTTTTCGTCAATACATACTTAGACTTAATTATCCGCCAAAGAGATTTTATTTGCTCCTTTTTCCGGGCCCTCGGATTTAATATCAATAATAAGAAATCAATTCTTGCCCCTACAACATCTCTTGTTTTTCTGGGTTTCCTTCTTGACTCATCGACTATGACTATTTCTGTTCCCCAGGATAGGATTGACAATATCTATGCTTCTATCTCTAGATTGCTCCGAGCTGAATCTGTCTCTATTAGAGAGTTAGCCTCCATAATCGGCAAATTAAATGCCACGACAATAGCCATCTCTTTCGCTCCTGTATACTATAGAGGGCTTCAGCATCTCAAATCTGATAATTTTGCAGAGGGTAACTACGATTCAGTCTGTATCCTCAATGAAGAGGCCAGGTCGGAATTGGTCTGGTGGAGAAAAAACCTGCAATTCTGCAAAGGTCGCTTCCTCCTACCCAAATCTCTCTTACTTTCACTCGATTCCGATGCCTCCTTGCTTGGATGGGGCGCTATCTTGGCTGGAATTAGAATTGGGGGAGTTTGGCCAGCAGCTTTAGCCAAGAAACACATTAATGTGTTAGAACTACTCGCAGCCTTCTGGGCACTTAAATCTTTTGCGAGGGAGATTTCAGGGGGCCTAGTCAAACTTAGACTAGACAATACAGCAGCTATCGCAGCCATAAACAATCTGGGCAGCCCAAGATCAAAACAGCTCACAGCAGTAGCCCAAGACTTATGGTTCTGGGCCATGTCAAAAGATCTTAGCTTGCAAGCAGAACACATTCCGGGTTCCCTTAATTTTGAAGCCGATACAGATGCAGCTTCTCGAGGGGGCATTTCAGATTCTGGAGATTGGATGCTGCTCCCAGAATTTTTTTCTAGACTTTCCAGATCCTGAAGTCCCTTTGATAAGGATCTTTTCGCTGCCCAACACAATGCGCAAATCAGATCTTATTTTAGTTGGAAGCCAGACCCAGAGGCCATAGCCTTCGATGCTCTGGTCCAAGATTAGGAAGGAGAAAGGTTATACGCTTTCCCTCCTTTTTGTTTTATTGCAAAATGCTTGCAGAAGATAAGAGCATCCCTCAGAACCACACGAGTGGTGTTGGTGGCCCCAATTTGGCCCAGTCAGGGATGGTTTCCGGTAAGGTTTTTAAATCCCTTTAATTTACCCTTTCTCATTTTTACTTTGTTTTCAGCTCTTGTGGTCTCTGTCAACGAGCTTCCCGATGAAACTCCCGCAGCATCCTCTACTGCTCTCGAATTCACAAAGGTTTCCGCTCCTTCTACTGCAGACGGGGTCGTTCAACTTGGCCACCTGGAATCTGTCCTCCAGCAACTCGGAGACTGAGGTCTTTCAGAACATGCTGCCAAATTGGTGGGGGTCCTCATGGCAATCTTCCTCCAACAAATCATATGACACCCATTGGTGATCTTGGATTGACTGGGCTACCAGACACAATGTGGAGCCCTCTCCCTTAGAATTAGCAAATTTTCTGAGCTTTTTTTTCAAATAATTTTGCTCTCAGTACAATAAATGCGCATGGCTCTGCTATTGCTCAAACTGTTGGTCTTGTGTTTCAATCAGATTTAGGTTCTCACCCTCTTATTCGTAGGGTTATAAAAGGAATTTCCAATGTTAGACCTCCCAAGGTTAAACATCCTTCTGTCTGGCATGTTGGCCCTGTTCTTTTATTTCTCAATTCTCAAGCTCCTCGCTTGAATTCCCTCTCAGCTTTAGAGATTAACCAGCATGTGACCATGTTATTAGCCCTCTCGCTCGCTGGTAGAGCATCCGACCTAAAATTGTTGTCCTGCAAGGTAACTTTCTCAGAGAACTCCTGCTTTATTCCTTTGCTAGGGAGACGCAAGTACTTTTCAACGACTCCCTTCACTCTGTGTAGTTTTTCCGATAGGGATCTTTGCCCTGTAGAGGCTATTCGATTTTACCTCGAGCACATTGCTCTTTTACGTCAGGATTATGTTCAGCTGTTTTTAGCAGCTTCTCGTCCCTACGGCCCCGTTTCTTCTACCACCATTTCCAGGTGAATTAAATCCTCCCTCTCGTTAGCAGGGGTTAATACAACAGTTTTCTCAGCTCACTCTACCAGAGCTGCCTCGACCTCCTTCGCTTGGTCTAAAGGAGTAGATATTTCCCATATTCTTCACGCGGCAGATTGGTCATCCGCTAAAGTGTTTTTTAAGCAATATAACCGTCCGGTGGATGCTATTTCTAATAATTTCTCTAATGTGGTGTTAGGAGGCCACGAAGAGCCTTAAGTTAACAGCATTTATTGCCAAGATGTAATATAATTGAATATTTTGTTAAGATATGATGCAAAATATAAATTATATAAATAGGCAATAAATGCTGTTAAGTTCCCACCCTTCTTTATATTAGATGTTTCTAATTCTCCTCCCTCTATATTTTTTCAGATTGCCAATGACGATCTCGAGCCATTGCACTTTCTGTATACAAAAGAAAATAAATTAAAATTTTGAATGAATATCATTTTATTGTCTTTATTATCCAGTTCTTAAAATTGGACTGGAGATTAGGTCTGTGGTTAGACCAGGGGAAGAGGTAATACCCTCCCCCTATTTTTTCTTTGAAGTACTAATTTTTAATAAATATATTGGACAAGCCTTAAGTTAACAGCATTTATTGCCTATTTATATAATTTATATTTTGCATCATATCTTAGCAAAATATTCAATTATTTTAAATGACTTGGTTGGTTTCTCATAAAACACCATGTTAAATAATCTCAATATAATGAATTTTGATATTACGAATTATTCGTTATAAAGAACAAGTTTTTAAAAACACTAATACCCACAAGCCCTTTTTATAACGAATTTTGAAAATTAATCACATGGCTCACTTGTTCACATGCTATGTGCCAAAAAATTTCATTTTTAAAATTGATGAAAATGAAGATTTTATTTTAAAAAATACTCTAAAAAGTTAAATTCAAACAGAAATCACCATGTGTATAAACATTTTTTATGATAAACATGAATTTATTTTCAGTTACAAAACTGAAAAAAATATTTTACTGTAATTTCAAACTTTCGTTATAGCAAACAGATTTTCAGGTCCCTTGCGATTTGTTATAACGAGGTTCGACTGTATACTCTTTAATGTAACTCTAAATGAAACTACTTATCTAAACCTAAAAAATACCTCTTATACTCTATGAATTAACATTATAAGGTCTAACACTTTGTTATATTAGATAATGTGAAAAACTAGAAAGAAAATCTACCTCTACTATTAACTAATGAGCTATGGTGTTTCCAGCACCAGGTCCTTAAAGGTCAAGTGCACTGCGTGGGTTTTCATCAAATTCCCAAAGGAAACATTGTAGAAACCCTAACCTAGTTGTTAGAAAGTTAAATTTGTTGTTTTGATCAGATTGCAATAACAATTTCAACACCTAATAATAACCATTGTCTAAAATACAAAGCATCATGGGAGTATGACGTAGCCAGTTCGCATCAATATTTAGGCTAATCGTGGTACGAAGTCTCTCGCTAGGTTTTTGGCGATTTTTGGGTGGCAAAATGTACAAATGCTGTGGTTTTGGTCAAATTGATTTAGGTTGTTGCGACCCAATATTTGGTTTTACAGCAGCAGTAGGTGTTGCCTTTGGTTTGCTTGTTGATGGGTACTGTATGTATAGTGTCATCAGCATTCGCAGGTTGATCCAACTGAACTTCACTGTCAGATTCATTTAGAACTGGTCAAACAGTTTTAGAATCTGATGGAATATAGTGACTTAATTTTACTATATTATAGCTTTCTTTAATTTGCAAGGTGGTTGGCTTTGCAAGGATGTAGACGTTTGCAATCTTGACCTTGCGTGTGGTCCAGAATACCGATCTTTTATTGATGCAGAGTATCAAATGGCGGTTTTAGACGGTGGATGGGTTTTTAAGAGAATTAAATCACCAAATCTCATTGCTACAGTGTTCATTGTAGTAGCCCTTCTGCTTGGACTCAGTCAACTCTTTATTTTTCAGGGCTGCTGAAAGTAGGATTCTAGTTTTGGCGACTAGCTTTCTAACAACATCGTGTGACCGCCAGGCAATCACTGGCCAACGTTCGCGGCCCCTGTCGCAGCCCCCTAACGTCAGGCGGAGATGCGACCCATTAGTGACCATTGGGGGACCGGCCAGACCGGAAGTGGCGTGCACGGGGTTGCCCGAGGGGCAGTCTTACCTCCGGCATGGCCAGCGATAGTCCTCTGGGCTTTCTCCCATCACCGAAGGCGACCCCGACGATGCACGATCGCTTCTGGTCATGCGTGTCCGCTCTGCGGACTGCATGGACCTGAGCGTCCGTTCCGTTAGCGCCGTGTGCGCGTAGCACACCGGCGCACAGTGCAAACTACCCAAGTACTCGCTGGCCACGCGGTCCACGACAGCGTGACCAGCGGTCAGGGAATAGGGAAGGAGTTGAGGAACTCCTTGCAATAGGAGACCACACTGAGATGCACTGGC
>JAQFXT010001645.1:0-16211 GCA_034683725.1 Strigamia crassipes
TATGAAATAAAACGAAAAGATTATGAAATAAAACGAAAAGATTATGAAATAAAACGAAAAGATTATGAAATAAAACGGAAAATTATGCAATAAAACGGTGATAGTATGAAATAAAACGGTGATAGTATGAAATAAAACGGTAAAAGTACAAATTAAATCGGGAAAATTCTGTGTTAAAACGAGAAAATTATAAAATAAAACGAAAAAACTGTATAAAAAAGCCAAAACTATGAAATAAAATGGCAAAATTATGTAACAGAACGTGAAAATTATGCATTAAAACGGGAAAATTGTGTTAAAAAGAGAAAATTAAAAATAAAAACAGTAAAATCAAGAAAAAGACACCAAAACACTGAACACAACATCGTAACTCTCAAACCACACCCCTAAAAATCACAAAATTAACCAAAACCCTTAAAAACCAAACAAACGCCAATTAAAAAAATAATAATAACCAAAACTTCCACAACAACACTCACCGGGCAAAACACTTTCCAAATGCGGATCCCGCTTCTCAAATCCGACTTTCCTCTCGCCTTTCCCAACCACCTTCTCCACCATCTTCGTCGCCACACTCGGACCCGGCACCTCTCCACTCCCCTCCGACACATCGTCCCTCAACACCTCCGTCTTAACCGGATACAACTCTTCTTCCGCCAACTCTCCAACCAACGACCGGTTCCCAAAACCCGCCACGACCATCCCATCGTTCTTCGCCAGCACCACGTCGTCGTAGCGAGAAAAACACGCGAAAAGCGCAACAAAACTCGCTTCCAACACGAGCAAAGCCACCACGAACTTAATCCTTTTCCTGGACGCAAATTTGCCGCTTTTTCGCGCCCCGAACTCAACGTCCGCGTGCCCGTTCTCCTCCAGTTGCTGGCGTGGCGGCGACCACGTTTTGCGGAACATGTCAGCGCGGGAGCAGTCGCGACGCTAAATGCTCGTTCTGGAGGTGCAACCCACGTACACCCCCTCGTTCATTGACAGCTTGCAGCCCCCATCAGTCGATACCCCTCGAGGGGATGCACGGAGGGAAAGAGGAGCACGGATTTCGGGGTGTGGAAGGACAGGTTGTTCCACTTTTCTCACGTGACGTGCATCAATGAGGAATTTTTTGGGATTTTTTTTTTTTGGAGTTTTAAAGATTTTTCGATTTAAATTTGGATATTTTGTTGTTGGGGAGCCAGATGTTGTTTTTCCCCTTCTTTTTGTTCGATACACCCACACAAATGGAGTTTGGGAGACAATGGAACTAGGGGGGAGCTGGAGTGACCCTTGTGCGGTGTAGGGGGGGAAATCGATCAGATATTGCCAAAAGGGGGCAGTGGGAGTTACAACAAATGTTGGGTTTGAACAAGAGGTGAATAGGGGAAGTGTGAATATGAAATTTAAGGGGAAATGAGTGAAAATTGAAAAAAAAAAAAAATTTTTTATGTAGGCACTTGGAAGGTCAGTGGTCACGATTGTAACTGATATCTGTCGGTGCAAAGTTTAGATATTATTGAAATGATGTCATAAAATATATTTATTATCACTGAAGAGCGAGATTGGGCACTGAAGGTTGTACGCACATTGATAAGAAGGTTGGGGGGGGGGGAGGGGGGAGGAGGAGGGGGTTTACCATTATGAATGGTTGTGAGAGGATGCAAAAGTTGGCAGGCTGCATCAATGGGATTGTGGAGAGGAGGTAGAAAATAATACATTGTTGACATGGTTTTTTGACGTAATGGTAGAGAAATAAAGATGAAGATTACAGGTTGGATAGAAATGGTTGTGTGAAAACGGAGTCAACGAAATGTCCCATATGGTTAAAAAAAATACATTGCAATAATATTTGACAATACACTTGAGAATGTATTTTGTAATACATTTTTGCATTATACTACATTTTGTAAAATCTATTACGAAATGCATTCCACAATATTATTACGTGTGAAATATAAACGCAATAGAGGTTTGGCGATTATGTTTTTTTTTTAACTTTAAATAACTTATAACTTATGCGTTATAAGTTAATCATATAAAACACGTAATCGCCACACTTCTATTGTCAAAATACATTTTATAAAATGTATTAAGAAATGCATTATGTAACGCGTTATTTAATATTGTTACGCGTCTCAAGCCATGCTATAAGCTAGCCGGTTGTCGACACGCATTTTAGATAAATAACTTAAGAATTCTGCGAAATGCTATTTTGGAATACGTTAATTTGGAAAATCTAAAACTATTGTAAAATATATTTTTGAACCACATGGGGTCGGTCAATGACTTTGGCCCCGATCCAATTAAATGTCAGTTTGAGATTAAATTATTATTTTCATTAGGTTAGGTTGATTACCCACATGGTTGAAAATACATTGCAATGAATAGTATTTTGTAGAAATACATCTTGTAATACATTTTTTGCATGCTCTGCATTCCGTAATGCTGAAATGTATTTTAAAATACTATAGTTTTATAATTGCAATTGTATTACGAAATGCATTATTTAACGCACAAATAATGTACAGTGAAATGCTATATATTTTGGAATGTTTTTGAGAACCATATGAGAATTTAGTTTCAGATTTTGGTTTCTAATTGGAGAACTGGTGGACTTTGGGGGCTCAGGCTAAGTGGAATTGATAGCCTCTTTTTTACAAAAAGCCGTGAAATAATTAATGACTTCTTTCAGAGGCAAAGAGTCAACAAGTAATAGCGTTTTTTTGTGAATAATAGGTGGTTTGTTGCTGATGGGTTTACGTAAAGTTTGAGAGGAATGTTGTTTGAGTTTTGCAAGTCATATGGAAATGGCAGCGAGATGATATCGAAAAGGTGTGGAAATTTTGAAAATTTTGTTCTAATTTTTCAAAAGATTCTAAAAAAATTTCTTGAATATTTGTCAAAATTACTCAAAAGTTTGTCAAACATGTCTCAATAATTTGTCGAAAGCATGTATAAAATTTGTCTAAAGTTTCTCGAAAGTTTGTCGTAAATTTATGGAAAATTTGTCAAAAAGTTCTCTAACTACCGGTTGGTCGAAAATTTGTCGAAAATTTATAAAATGCTTGTTGAAAACTTATTAAAAATTTCTTAACGATTTGTCGAAAGTTTCTCGAAAATTTGTCGACAGTTTCTCGAAGATTTGTCGAAAATTTGTCGAAAATTTGTTTAAAAGTTCTCTAAGTTACCGGTATGTCGAAAATTTCTCGAAAATTTATAAAACATATGTTGAAAATTTAGTAAAAATTTCTCAAAAATTACTCAAAAATGTCGACAATTTCTCTGAAATTTGTTGAAATTGCTTAAAAATTTGTCGATTCATTTCTCAACAATTTGTCGATCAATTTCTCTAAAATTGTTTGAAATTTTTTAACAATTAGCCTAAAAATTGCTCGGAAAAATTGCTCGGAAAAATTGCTCGAAAATTTCTCGAAAGTTTCTCGAAAGTTTCTCGAAAGTTGGTTGAAATTTTAATGAAATTTTCCCAAAATTTCTCCAATATTTATTAAAAATTACACGTAGTTATTGCCAATTTCTCTAAAATTTCTCCAAAATTTCTCCAAAATTTTTCCAAATTTAATCGACAATTTCCTCAAGTCTCTAAACTGATCACTTAACCAACACCAACACCAACCCAACACCTCAAACACGAGAACACAAAAATGTGACCTAAAACCACCCGAAAACCACATACCATCATCCCATATTGACGCAACACTTTAACCGTGTTTACCGCACTTATTTAGCTGTCAATAACTTTTATTAGCTGCATTTTAACGATGCTCTACTTGTAGTTTTGCTGCCAGCGTCACACGAAGGTCACATCTCCTTCCCGTCCTCAACTGCACTGATTGTGTCAAATGACTTCACTTGATACCACCAACCGCAATTGAAAACCTCCAATATATTCCTCCAAACCACTTACTTGGGTAATACTTCTTTATCGAGTTGTTATCGGGTTCGGGACCCCCGTTCGACTCGTCTTTGCTGTTGTCCAGCAACGACGCGTCGGCTTCCTCGTCATATTTCACGAAAAACACAAATAAAAGCACGAAAAGCGTCTGCAACGCGAGCAAAACTGCCGAGAATTTCCCTCTCGGTTGCTGTGTCATGATTATTGGATCGAGATAGAAATTCGCACTTTAAACTGGTTCTGGTTGCATCCTTTGGCTCGCGGAACTGGTCTCGTGTAGACCCATGTGATGATCAACTTAAATAACTCCAACTTGCTGACCAATCAGGACCGAGACGACACAAAATATTTTCTTTTTTGGAATTTTTCATGGATCACATGGGATAAAGTTTAGGTTTATTTTTTTATTTTTTTTTATTATTTTTAATTCTGTGAGGATTTCTTTAATTTTTTAATGGGCGATTTTTTATTATGATGGACGTTTGTAGGGAGTTGGAATGCGATTATTAAATCGCGGCTGGTTGGTGCTGTTTGAATTATTTTTTATTGCTGATTGAATATTGAGAAAGTTGGTTGTTTGCTTGAGGGATGGGAAATTGATATTATCATAGTTTCAAAGTATTTTTGGGAGTTTTATGTCGGTAATTAAATTTTTGAGATAATTGTTATCTAATTTCTGTTGATTTTATTTATTTTTTGCGTAATTTTTATTGGCAGTAAAGAAATGTTTACACTCTGGATTGTTTGAACTGAATTTTTAGATTTTGTGTACGTAGAAAAGTAATGCTAAGGAACAATGTCGTAATGATTTATACGAAACGCTTCTGCGTTAATGCGCTCGTCTAATTTGTGATTACGACTGATAATTTACCACTAGCTTTGACAATGTTCTACGTAGCTTTGTTGACCAATGAGGAGGGCGTTACAGAAATGCTACGGTTGATCTGACCAATCCCGAAGTGCCTAACGAACCTCATTTGCCTTCGGTTTGGTGGCCATATTCACCATTTCGATAATGCACTATTTATTGAGCTATCTATTGCGGGTTTCACAAACAATTCATAATGGCCGCTGGAAACTGGAGTTCATCATTTACACTACTTACACTGTTCTCTAAAGGTAAATTCTCATATCAAATATAACCTTGCGCTTGAGTAATTGTCAATATTAGGTCAGCACTCATTTTTTTGTCATATAAGATCAGACGAAAAGATTCGTACGGACCTAATTATTTAACAATTACTCGGTGCGCTCGGTATATTACTACTGAGGATTTACCACTAGTTCTGTCAGAGACTGATGACTAATGAAGCCGGCATTACAAAACGGCCATGGTTCATCCGACAAAACCTGAAGTGCGTAACAAATCCTATTCGCCTTTGGATTGGTGGCTGGATTTACCATTTTGAAAATCGTAACGTTCTTTTTGCCACCTGTTGCTGGTTTTTACAAACAAATCTTAATGGCATTTTAATCACGTTTGAACTCCTCACGGTCGTTTCTTTGATTTTTTATAGGTAAATTCTCTCGTAAAATACAGCTGGCATTTGAGTAATGGTCACAATTAGGTATCCGAGTTACGTCATTGCTGCATCGTCACAATGACGTCAGGGTCCGATAGATATATAACTGAGTCCAGTTACATAACATCGCAATGAACTAACGCTAGTTTAATCTATACATTCGAGGCTTAACCTTAAGTTCATAAGGTTGTGGAAAATATACTGATTCCAGTATGTTGTTGGTTTCTAGTTCGTTTGTATTTTATTTGTTTATTATACAACGTGAGTTATGATGGAGAAGAAACATTACTGAATGTTTCTCTCGGTCACCTAAATCTTGCCAGGTCCACTTAGACACTTTAACCCACTCGTTCAGCATTGCCACTCGTAACACTCTTCATCATTGCTCTCGATGGTATTTGCATTGCATGTGACGGAATTAATGTTTCTTCACTAAGCATGTTGCTCCGTCGTGCGTCTGCACGGAGTTAGTAACACGCATAGTGGTTTCACTACGCGCACCGATCCTTAGATCATCCGTCTGGAACTATCAGTGCACATAGTGGCATCGTTCGAGAGGAGCGATATCAACTTGTCGGCAAGGGCCTTAGGAAAAGGCCCGCATCTCCATCATCGGAAGGAAAGCGTACCTATTTGTTAGATAGGTACAACAATATATCGCATGTATTCTGAGTTCTGGCTAAGCATTTAAGGCAGCCATTTTCGATCGGAAATAGGTATATAAACTATTGCTAGTATAGGGTTTAACCGATGCTCTAATAGGAACGGGGGTTATGTGTATCCGTCCAATCAAGGGATACAGGAACTGGATACCCAAAACACTTTCTAACAGAAGGAGTTCTTAATCTCGGTCAGCTGACTAATCTTAAACGGGTGTTTAGCGGGCTTTGTCCCAAAGTATGCCAATTCTATTGAATTTGTGTAATATATTAATAAATGTATTCCAATGTCAACCAACAAGCGTTAATAAACATTATCTTGGTTATTATTGCTTATTATTGCTGTGAGGATAAGTTCTGATGTCACTAAGCGCGCTCGTGCCATCTGGTGTCAGATTCGAAAACATTGTACGTGGAAGTAGAGTTTAAACCGTCACAATAGAGGGATTACTAAAACAATTTGCTAAGAGTTTTTGGGTTTTTGCAAGTGGTAACGATGAGCTCGAACTAAAAAACACATACCAGTTTTGTACCAGAAGCTTCCGTAATTGGGTTTTCTGTAGTTTTCCTCAGTATCGTTGCACATACTGCAAAAGAGGTTATTGTAGTTCGGGATGGCAACGAGAAACATTGGCTTATTGCCAGTGAATGAGAAAAATAGTGATAAAAGAATTGCGCTCATGGTTTTATTCAATAAAAGTAGAACAGATGGGATGGGTTGTAACTACTGGATATTAAAATAACCTTAAACAATAACATAACTTCTGGTAATACATTTATTTGTGCGCACTGCGGATTAACTAAGATTTATAACTTAGCTATTTTAATGAAATACGTAATAAGAGACCTGCGTTGGTTATTTGAAAGTAAATGTAATGCATTTGATTAGATACCATTGGAATAGGTTACAATGAGTATGATTGTAAATTAGCGCGTGTTAAAAACAATGCTTACCTCGTTAACAAATAATACAAATCGGATGTGAACGTGAATTCTCTCTCATTAAGACTACAGCCTAATTAATATCCAACAACTTAGCTCGGGTTCTCAATAATGCAGCGATTGTGATTATTGTAAGAATTACTTCAGCGCCCGCAGCGGCTGGTTTTGAAACCACTTAATGATTTTCTGATCGTGCGATCATAGGCCGATTTAAGGGCGGGTGGCCATGCGGTCAAAACGTTTATCTGGAGGCATTAATCTTTCTTTTTTGGTGAAATACATTTATTTTTTGACCAAAAATATTTGTTAGACTTAAAAAAAATTTTTTTTCGCTGAAATCATGCATTTTAAGAAAATGCACACAAAATGAACCAAAATGGCTAACTCTTTGTAAGTTTACTGGGTCTGCATCTGTGTGCGATTATCACGATTTTGCGCTGAAGCGATTAGCACGTGTATAATTCAACAATCAGCAACTGTAAGAAAGTTGTTGCTTTTAAAAGAAATGGTGGTCGCCATGCTGATCTACATATTTAATCCGTGTGATTTTTTTAGAACAAGTAAGCGCTGTAAGAAGTCCTGTAACCCATATGGCAGATTTGCGTTTGTATTTTAAATCTTCTTTTATCCGTGTGATTAACATTGGCCATTTCTTGATTTGTTTACAAACATTACAGTCAAGGGTGCCGGGTACAGAAAAAGTACAATGGGGTGGCCATTACGGTTCAATTTTTAAACACAAATATTAAATGTTTTTGAATCATAATTGACTATTTTTTGTTTTAAAAACGGGCTGATCTCCCATAGCCACCTTCTATCAGTGATTACAGTAGCCATAATGTAGGAACTCAAGTAATAATCCAAGAACTGTACATTACAAAAAGTGCAAAATCCAATGGCAAAAGTTAGGACTCAACAAAATCTCCGAATGAATTTCTTCGCTGCAGAATTCAGGTTGAGGTTGTGGCTCCAAACAGCAAATGCTTTATAGTGGTGCCAGCTAGTGGAAAAATTTAAAAACTAGAAAAACGTAATTTTTAAATCTCCAATAATTTTTTAAAATTTTTATTTTATATGAAATAATTTTTAACAAATTTAGATCACCGGATCTTATTTCATTTTGAGCTTTGTCTGATATTATCCACTCAAAACGTTTTAGATTTTATCTTGAAAGTCTTGACGGTGAATTAATTTATTGTTTGCATATAATAATTGATCTTTTATGGGGGTTAATATCTTAATGGTGACCCATTAATTTTCTATTTTTTTTTTTTTTTTTTTTTGTATAAACATATAGCAAAATATTGATTTTTCATTAATGTTCTCTTGAAATGAAGGAAGTTCTTAATGGTACATTAGTATTCATGTGTCTTTTCTGCTGACAGCAAGAATTTAAGCACTTAAAAGGGGAGTGGATATTTCATCATTTACTCGTTTTAACAGAAGGTTAAGACAGCCACTGCTAAAGGCTCGTGTAAGTATGCACCTTGTATTCACCGCTCTAATTGTTATTTTTTAAATTTAAATCATTTAACCTGCATATTTGGGGCAAAAAAAATACGGATTCAAGAAAATTTTCTTTTCTTGAATATTTTTGAGAACATGGCAGTCTAATTATTAGAAAGTTTGGAAGATTTTGCCAGATGGCATACTGAAAACAGTGCGGCATTCAGACTTAGGATTCGAAAGATTCGAATTTTGAAAAAACTAAAAAGATTCGAGTTTTTGAATCTCTCGAATCTCTCGAGATTTGAAGGATTCGAAGATTCGAATGTTCCATCTCTACATATTTCTAATCTAGATAATACAGTTGGATGCAACAGTTATTGATTTTCTAATTGTTAAATTGTATCTTTTGAAGAGCGAAAAAATGATCCGCTATTTGTCTCATTCGGTCAAGCCTGAAAACTACCCACCGTTTGTTCAAATATCAAGACATGTCCATGCAATTGCTTTGAAGAAAAGTATGAACCAAAAGTGGGTACCATCTACTGCTTCTCCATTTGTATTTTTTTGAACATAATTTATTCCCCATTGACGATGAGTGTAAAAATGATAAACCAGACTTAATGGCTTTTTGAATGTTTAAGATTAAAACTAAAAATGCATTTTGGAGTAAATTACTCCTGAAAGTATTAGCTGGAACAAAAGAATATAAACATTAAAAAATACTCAACGGCAAGTGTTCACCAGTATACCAGTACACCTATCCCTTGATTTACACGGCACTTGTTTCACACGATTTTGCTTTTACATGGTTTATAAATTAACAGATTTAAAAAAATTGATAAAAATGTATATCCCGCTCCATATACGCCTATACAAAGATTTGATGACATTTTTGAATTTTATTCCTTCGGTAACACTGATGAAAACAACGGGAGATTCCCGGTGTTGTAAAATACGTGTATTGTATTATATTCGTACGTTTGTTGTTTTATAAACTAAGTATAATTTTAAGTTTTCTAAGATGTCTTACTTTTGTTTTACTTAAATAAATGACCGAATCGTGCACATTTTGGGGTTATTTTCGTTTTACACGATTTTACATAGCAAAATCCAAGATTTCAATTTACACGGTTTTGTGTAGAACCGATCTTCGGTGTAAATCGGGTGATAGGTGTATACAGTGCTGAGCGTAAATAATACAAGTACAAATGGAGAAAGTGTCGTTGATGTTAGCCACTTTTATTATTATGACGTAAGAAGCATACTTATAAAAGATAAATTTACAGAAAACAAACTAGTTGCAAGAAAATATGAAAAAGCAAATAAGTTGAAATCAAAATATTCTGCTTTGGAAATGGTACCTGGAGTTCAGCATGTATTGAAGTCCACCAACTGCCATTCTAAATTCTTCTGGAGCATTATTGTCATCTTGAGCACATGCGTGTGCTTGTATTATTCGGTGGATCGATACCTATTGTTTATGGCTCAGCCAACCAATTCTAAAGTCCTCACAGTTCTAACACACATGGTCAAATTTCCAGCATTTACATTTTGTCCAGAGTTTGGACAGTATGCACCTTTATTGAAGGCAGCGAAGGAATTGGAAATAGGAGCAAATGATACGGGCAACCACTATTGCAACATGACGTTTGAAGAAGCTGTCGATTTGAAAAATTACGACCCGTTATCAACGTGGAGAAGGATGAGCTTGGCAGGGCAAATCAATGGATCCCAAATTCAATTTGCGTCTGTACCGGTAACTAAGATGTTGGAATCTGAAGGCAATTGAATAAACGACAATATAAAACAGTGGTCTTCAAACTTTGGCATTCTGCGGAATCCTTTTTTGAGATAAAATTATCTACGGAACCCTATGTTTAAAATTTATTACTTTTGTTTTATGTTACGTTTGTAAATGTTACTTAGTGTTCGAACATTTTAGATACATGATTTATTTCTTAGAAATGTAAGTCAAAATTTAAGCAAAATCAAAATCTTATGGATTATTTATTTTCTAAACGACTCAATATTTTTTGCGGAAACCCGAGGTTGAATACAACTGATATAGAATATGCGATTACAAATTCTATCCATCAGAGTCAGTGGCGTAGCAAGGGTGGGCGGCGGTTCGCCCTGGGTGGCACTTTTTTGGGGGCGGCACACTACCTAGATTTTGTGCAAAATGTTTTAAAAATTTGGAAAATTTTGTAAAAATTTGCAAAAATTAGCAAATTTGTGCAAAAATTAGCAAAATTTTGCAGTCAAACGGAACATTTTGCAAATAAATGCAAAAGTTTGCACAAAAACCCCAAAAAGTATGCAAAGTTTTGCGATTTTATCAAATTTTGCAGGGTTTTTGCAAAAATTTTTAGAGAGGGGGGGCGGCAAAAGTTTTAGCTACGCCACTGATCACAGTTGAGTTCAGATAGTGGGAGCAGATGGACGCTATCCTATCACGACTAAAGCACCTTTAGTATACTGCCTACACTAGGACAGGAAAACTCTTGTTTTTAGTGTACATCTGCAGGTGCTTAAATGGACTGGCATTTACTCCATAATCTGTCGACGAGACCCAAGTGCTTAAACTACGTAGCACAGGCCACTATACGGACCGAGTCAAAATCCGGAGCTTTACGGCATTTAAGAATGTCCAAAGGCACTACGGATTTTTAAAGGTGTCTCGCGTATTAAGTTTTATCTTTTATTCAATTATTTCTTTTATGTTGTTGTACCGGTGAAATTTTCTAAGTGCGAGATTGATTTTATTACTCACATTCTAGCCGAATATACGAGATAAAGCAAGAAATCCATCAGAACTATTAACAGAATTTGGAAATTGTGCAACTTATCTTAATCGTAAGTAGCAAACATTAATAGAAATTAAATAGTTTGCTGGTGTAATTTCATCCTAATTACTATTATTAGCTGGAAGGCAACTTGTTAGCATTAATTCACGATTTAGAGTGAAGATTGAAACCAATACACATCCATGTTTGGAATTAAAATTTGCTGCAATGGTGAGTGAATATATAAACTAAGTCTACATTTGTGTTTGTTATTACGTAAGCATTGGATGTTGGGATCTTCGGTTAGAAGATTGCGATTCTGGAGAGATGTGACACGTGTACTAATTTTACTAAGACTATCTTTACTTCTACATACACCCCTGTGCCATTCTCACTCCAATCGTTGTTTTGACTTACACATGGTACAGGTTTTAGTATAACCGGTGCTGTTTGCAAACCATGGAAAGTATTACATTATATTATATAATAATATTATAGAATAATTATAGAAACGTAGGATGAAATTAAATTGTCTTATCAGACAAAAAGATGAGTGACTACTACTCAAGCGCAAGGTGTGCTTTACGCGACCATTTACCGATAGAAAATCAGAGAAACGACCACGAAGAGTTCAAACGTGATCAAAGTGCCATTAGGATTTGTTTGTAAAAACCAACAACAAATGGTGAAAAGAACCGCGTTAAGATTTTTGACACGGTGAATCCAGCCACCGATCCGAAGGCGATTGGGGCTTGTTACGCGCTTCGGGATTGGTCGGATGAAATATGGCCGTTTTGTAACGCCTCCCTGATTGGTCATCAGTAGCTAGTAGTAAATTCTCAGCCTAGACAACGGGAGAGAATGGGGGTATACACCATCAATTTCAAAGACCATGATAAGGTTTGCGTTATACTATAATTGCATCTGTTGAATTTCTACCACAATTGGTGTTGTCAGAAATGTTGAGAAGTTTATTGGTTTTGAACAATAATTACTTTTTATTTAGTATCTGTATCACCACAGCGAAGAAGACATGGTTTACAACACTAAAAACATACAAGCAGTTTTACCCAACGAATATTTAATGTACGAATTATCTGTCCAAGAGGTAAAGTTATATTTCAAGTTAGATTATTTAGGTTTGGTTTTCTAAAAACAATGTTTGGTTTTCTCAGTTTCGACAAGTTAACACTACGAGAGATATTTGCACATCTACAGAAGACAGGAATCGGTGTCGAAGACAATGCATGGAAAACTTTTTACGCAAAAACCTTACTTGCAGGTGATTTTAATGTCATTATAGATGCTTCGAACTACAAACAAAAAATGAATCAAAACTATAGGTCTTTTGATCAAACGATTATCTTTATTGCTATATTCAAGTCCAGGAATTGCGACGCTATGCACATCTGCAACAGCCTTCACCATAGGATGAAATTAAATTTTCAGCCTCTTGTCTAAGAGGAGAAAGTGGCAAATTGCACGATCAAATTCAAAGACTGTTGTAAGGTTTATATTAGCGACACTTGTATCAATCTGAAGACAGGTTTATGTGGAAACAAAAAGTACAACAACGACCGAGAAAAACTAGTTTCATATTTCGACATACAGTGCCTGTCATAAATAAGTTGCCATCTATTTATTGAACTTTTAATATTTGAAATTTCTCAGAAACTATTTCTCGTAAGCAAAATTGGTTTTAGGATGATTTAAAGGATTGTTAGAGTTATCATTTCGTTAAAAGTTTTTGAAAGTAAGTTGTAGAGTTAAAGAGAAAAAAATTAAAAACCTTAAAAAGTGGCTTTTACAATATTTCTCATAACTAGTGAACAGAATGAGATAAAACTAAAAACTAAACAGTTTTGAGACCATCTGTATCTCAGTTAACTTTTCTAAATTGGATGTATGAATCTCCAGGACCCTCAAAAAAAGTCATAATGGAGCTATGTAAAAGGGTTGAACAATGCATTTTTTCAAAAAATTGTGACAAGCACAATTTTTGAGGAATGGAAACGGTACTTTAGGATTGAAGCATTATTATGTAGCACTGCAACATTTTATAGTTATGACTCGATTTGTCAACAATTGTCTATGCTGTGATTTTTTGAAAAAATGCATTGTTTAACCCTTTTACATAGCTCCATTATGACTTTTTTTAAAAGTTCAATAAATAGGTGGCAACTTATTTATGACAGGCACTGTATGTATTTACGTGATCCTTCTCATATGATGGATCGGGAAGGAACTAGTTTTAGTTAGTGAGCCTCAGAGTTTTAGAGACACACGTTATTAGGGAAGCATTTTAAATTGAATGGAAATGTTGGTCTTACGGCTGTAGAATGGGTATTTGCTGCTATGGAAGAATGTCCCAAACTGATACCAGACCGAGGGTATAGCAGGGTCCTTGATAACCTTGAACCGGATGAGATTGATATTTTAGGAATTCTACAACAGGAAAGTTGTTGAAAAGATAGTCAACTTTCTAACTTTGCTTAGGATTTCCATCCGGAAACAAGAATGGAGATGAGGCTGTAGTAATATTTGAACTCCTTCTTCTTAACCTAGATTTTAAGTAAACTATTTATTTCAGGTTTTAGGGAAACCTAATATTTAGTGTACTGTATTTAGATTGTTGAGTTTCACTAATTTTATAATTGTTTGATCATTGAAGATTATCATTAGATTGAAAGGCCCGTGGTTCTGATTTAAGGTTTGGTTTATAGTGCGGAGAAGTTCACACGCAAAGCAACAGCACAAAGCAGCTTTTGTGCATTAACGCGTGCGTGTGAACTTAGCTTTAGGTGTTTATGTTTTTGCTTCGTGATGTTAAAATACTTTTGATGACATTCCGAGTCAGCATTGACCGAAAAAACATTATTGTGATTAAGAAGTCGATTGGCTTTCCGGCACTTCCAATTGGTCAAGAACTGACAAAGGGATATACTGTTGAACCTTGTTATAACGAATTGCGATATAACAAATTTTTGTTATAACGAATTATTTTAAATGACTCGGTTGGTTTCTCATAGAACACCGTGTTAAAAAATTTCGATATAACGAATTTTGATATTACGAATTATTTGTTATAAAGAACAAGTTTTCTAGAACACTCTAATACCCACAAGCCCTTTTTATAATGAATTTTGAAAATTAATCGCATGGCTCATTTCTCCACACGCTATGTGCCAGAAAATTTCATTTTTAAAATTGATGAAAATGAACATTTTATTTTTAAAAAAATACTGTAAAAAGTTAAATTCAAACAAAAATCATCATGTGTATAAATGAATAATGTTTTTTATGATGAACATGAATTTGTTTTCAGTTACAGAACTGAAAAAAATTTTGTACTGTAGTTTCTTAATAACGAACTTTCGTTATAACAAACAGATTTTCGGGTCCCGTGTAATTCTTTTTAACGAGGTTCGACTGTATCGAGAAAGTACAACAATTTGGGTTTTTCAAAACATGAATTTAATTACAGATTACCATTTATGTCTACGTGGGATTTACCTTTATGCAAAACTGGCAAAGAACTGAGAGAAACACAAATCAAGGTCATTCATTTGGTTCAAACAAAATACATCAAGTGCAAGTGTTACCAATCGTGTGAAAAAACAATCTACAGTCGAAATTTAATTCTTAGCAGACCAGGTCTTGCTAATTTCTCAATGTTTGATTTTTATTTTGGTAACAACATGGTTATCAAATTTGACGAGTATGTTTACTACACATTCATTGCTCTTGTTTGTGACGTTGGTGGAAATTTGGGTCTTTTTCTCGGTTTGTGTATTCTTACAATCATCGACATCATGCAGGAAATAATCCTTTTGCCGTTTCGGCGTTTTTGTCGTCCCTTAAATAGGCAATAATCAATAATTGTGTATATGTATCTGCCTATCTGTGTGTGGAAGCACATATCTCATCACGTACTTATTTCTTTTGTATTATTGTTGTCGGATTCAAAGTTTCTGTTTTTCTGGTTTTTGCCATTTATATAAGCAGAATGGACATCAAAAACTGCCATAAACCATCACCAAAAACTGCAAAAATAAAAACCAGCCAGGAGTCGTTTTTGGAATGGTTTATATCAAGATTTATGGCTAACAAGGAGTTAGATCGAGCAACGGTTGCATATTTAACAAAATGCTTCAATGTGGGTTCAAGCTCCACTCGTTAATTTAATTTTTTTCCCCAAAAAAATATAAAACTTAAAAATAAATTATTATAAAATATCAAAAATTAATTTCTCTCTAATTCATAATGGTGATT
Source organism: Strigamia crassipes (assembly GCA_034683725.1). Taxonomy (NCBI): domain Eukaryota; kingdom Metazoa; phylum Arthropoda; class Chilopoda; order Geophilomorpha; family Linotaeniidae; genus Strigamia; species Strigamia crassipes. The sequence goes on from JAQFXT010001645.1 coordinate 15,533, forward strand.
TATTTATGTGAGATGAATTTATTTTTGTGAATGGACACCAAAAACAGCTACAAACAAACACCAAAAAGCACAAAAACTAAAACCACGATTGGAGTGGTTTATAACATGTTTTGGTACGATGGTAATTGTCATTTGATTGCAAAACCAAGCACGAAACCCAAAAACCACACAATAAACAAGCCCAAAAAAGAACACATTTACAGTTAGGCCAGTTTTGCCTTCTGTTTTTGCTGTTTATGAAAACACCAAAAACTGCAAAAACAGAAACTTTGAATGTGTCTATTGTGTTTAAAGAAGAGATCTGTTTAAAGTAGTTAGTTTACCTTTTTGTTGTTTTGTTGTTTGGTCGTTAAGCTTATTGAATTGTGTTTACTGTTTATCTGTTCGCATGTTAATCCTAGTTAATGGTCAACTGTACTGATTCGTGTTTTCAGCAATTTTCATAGGAAACAACATAAAAACCTAAAATAATTTATTAAAAAATTAATTTACGATATTGTAATTGTTGATCGAATTTTTATTGTTGACAGTGCAATGCATGATGGTTCCAGCTTTCCTATCCTAATTTGCTCCCCATTTCAAATTTTTTCTTGTTCTTCACTGTGTGTAATCCAAGATCCAGCTTAAACCTGAAACTGGGTCAAGGATCAGCTAAATTTGTGAACTGGTGACGTCATAC
>JAQFXT010001646.1:0-16207 GCA_034683725.1 Strigamia crassipes
CAATTTTTAACTAAAACGTTCAATTTTTAACTAAAACGTTCAATTTTTAACTAAAACGTTCAATTTTTAACTAAAACATTCAATTTTTAACTAAAACGTTCAATTTTTAACGTAAAACACTCCATTTTGACGCCAAACATTCAATTTTTGACGTAAAACTAGCCCCACATTTCTGACCCCCCCCCCCCCAAAGGCCCCACTTGAACATTACTGCTTCCACTTACCTGTCCTTAGTAATTAAAACAGAACAAACAAATTTCATGTTATTTAACCATCTGGATGATTCAGGTGTCAATGGCTGAAACAATCAAAACATTGTATAAATTAGTACAAAATGGCGCCACTAGGTTTTATTTAACTTTTTAAATTTTAAGTTTTTTGTGTATATTAATCGATAAAATGGTTTACTGAGTTCATAGAGGGAATAAATAGGCGTTTTGTGTGCATATTTAGATCCGGTCGATGAAAGGGGAAGGCGGGGTTTATTAAATGAAAGACAACTCAATCGACTCACTAATGGATCCTGCTACAGTCTATTATATTGCTTTTGATGCGGTTATTTGAGAGTTACTTCATCCCTCCTCACTGTCAATTTACGAGGATGTAGGACGGCGATTTCCAGGTTTTTTTTTTTTTTTTTTTGGCTTTTTACGAGATGATAAAACGGTTAAATTTGACCTTCAGTTCAAAAAAGGAACTGTAAATACGATAGTAGAAAGGAGTGGGTTAAGTTGCGAATATCATTTTATGATTGGCTAACGATTACCGTCTTGTCCAATGAGAGACGAGAGTTGGAGATGTGAGGCATAACGAGTTATGAAATAAAAATGTACTATCTCGTACACGGAAAATAACTATATTTTCTTGTTCAATGCTTTTAATTGTTTTGAATATAAAAATAAACAGAAATTTATTGATTTGTTTTAAAAAATGATATGATTAAAAATTAATATTTAGAAATGTTTAAAAATATTTCAGACACAGTCACGTCCGTGCTATGAATATGTGCACAATCACCTCTCATTTCATTGGTTGAATCAGACAGCCATCTAGCGGTCACCAATCACACTAACCGTATCAACATGGCAGCGCACTTGGAGAATTCCTCGTTTACTGAAAATAGCGTTAAAATTACGAAAAAAATATGCAAATTGTAAGTTTCATTTATTTTTAACAACATTTTGATATTAATTTTATTTTATTTTGTAGTTGTGAGAAGAGAAATGGCAATTACACGTGCCCGAAGTGTAACGGCGCTTATTGTTCCGTGTCGTGTTATAAGCACGAATCCCACGTCGATTGCACCGAAAGATTTTACAAAAATTGTGTCCAAACAGAGCTCAAAACCCTGGAAGTGAGGTACAAATCGTTAAAAAATACACGGAATAATTTATTTAATTTTTTTTTGATTTTTAGTGATGAAGCGCGTCAACAAATGCTCGAAATTCTCGCAAAAGAGAGAAAAGAACAAGAAGAAATCGAAGATGAAGAGCTACAAAACGATACTTTAGACGCACGAATGGCCGGAGTCGATTTAGACGACGATCGGGCGGTTTGGGAGCGACTTTCGGACGTCGAAAAAGCCGAATTTGCCGAGTTGATCAAACAGCAGCGAGTCGAACAGTTTTTACCAATATGGCGGCCATGGTGGATGACGTCAGAAAATCTCGTGGTTGATGTCGAAGAAGATTCGCAGTTATCGCATCCGGAAATCGTGAAAGAAATACCGAAAATCAATGTGAAACCTTCGCCGAATGTTCGGTTTAATATTCTAAACGTTTTAAGTTCTTATGTGTACACGACGAAATATTACAACGGCGACCATTTTTTGTTAACGAGCGAAGCCGCTCAGGTATTAGAAATTAATTTTTATTATTTTTTTTATGTATTGAATTTTTATTTATTTCAGACTGCTGTGGAATTATCGAGGAATATCGGGTTGAATGAAAATTTCGATTCGGTTAAAAGCGCCGTTTATTCGGTCGTACAAATGGCGTCGGATGCGAATTTCGGAGCGTTAAACGATGCCAATTCGATTTTATCGCTGGTCGAGGACCTAATTCGGGTCGTTAAAGGTCCGAAAACGTCCGCGACGACGAGTTTATACGTTTTATCGGCGTTGAGCGACTTATATCATTTATTTCGGATCGCTAGGACCAGCAACGAAGACCCAGAAATGACGAAACACGATAAAAACTTACTGATTAAATCCGGAAAAAAAATTCTATTTTATCTCCACTGGCTGCAAAACGATGAATTAAACGTATTGAACGAATTGGAAGCGTTGAGAGGTAAAATAACCACAAAAACCAATCAAAAGTAATCAAAAACTCAATTTTTTTACCTTTAGATATCAATATCCTTGAAGCCGAAGCGAATAAAATGGCCGAAAATGCCTAAAAACGGTCTAAAACCACGAAAATCGATTAATATCAGCCTAAAAACGGTCTAAAACCACGAAAATCGATCAATATCAGCCTAAAAACGGTCTAAAACCACGAAGATCGATTAATATCAGCCTAAAAACGGTCTAAAACCACGAAAATCGATCAATATCAGCCTAAAAACGGTCTAAAACCACGAAAATCGATCACTATCAGCTTAAAAACGGTCTAAAACCACGAAAATCGATCACTATCAGCTTAAAAACGGTCTAAAACCACGAAAATCAGCCTAAAACCACGAAAATCTGCCTAAAAACGGTCTAAAACCACGAAAATCAGCCTAAAAAAGGTCTAAAACCACGAAAATCAGCCTAAAACTCCACTTTTTACTTCTTAACCATCAACATCCTCAAAGCCGAAGCGAATAAAATGGTCGAAAATGCCTAAAATACATGAAAAAAAAAATGGACCTTTATTTCAGTTGTATCAAAAATTACATTTATGTTCTGTTAAAAAAATAAAACAAAAATTTTTGTTTTTTTTTTAGTTAAAAAAACTAAGAAAAGAAAAAAAAATCGTACAAAAGTATTTTGTAATTTCGCAGTGAGCAATTGTATATTGAATTATTTGCTGATTTCCTTAAGGAAGACTAATCGACACACTGATCACCACTCAGTTCTAGACACGAAGGAGTAAATGGTTAAAAGCACACGAATCCACGACACGACGACTAAATCAATCTTCACGATGAGCACCGCCATTAAATATGGCGGATAAATATTTGTCTCTAAATAATTTTTTTATTATTATTATTTTTTTTTTTAGATGAAATTTGTGACCGTTTTGCGTATTGAGAGTTTTTTTGTTTTGTTCATATGTCGGCGACTTCGTGGGGCTGGGGCCGATAGTCCTGGGAGTTTGATACGCGCGTTTCAATTTTTGGCACTTCCACTTCGGTGTAGTCAACTTCTCGCGAGGAGTTTTTGTTCTCATTGTGGTCGTTCTGAAAATCAGAGGCATTTTAGAATATTTCTCGTTTGTTTTCTGGTTATTTATGTTATTTTCGACTTTTTTCAGATTAATTTAGGAGAAATAGCACGGAAATAGTTTTAAAATGTGTTATTTTTCAATATTTTTCGGGTTATTTATGTTATCTTCAGTTTATTTTCGACTATTTTCAGTTTATTTTCGACTATTTTCAGTTTATTTTCGACTATTTTTCGTCTATTTTCGAATATTTTCAGGTTATTTTCGAATATTTTCAGTTTATTTTCGAATATTTTCAGGTTATTTATGTTATTTTCAGTTTATTTTCGACTATTTTCAGGTTATTTTCGACTACTTTCAGTTTATTTTCGACTATTTTTCGTCTATTTTCGAATATTTTCAGGTTATTTTCGAATATTTTCAGGTTATTTTCGAATATTTTCAGGACATTTTCGAATATTTTCAGGTTATTTATGTTATTTTCAGTTTATTTTCGACTATTTTCAGATTATTTTCTTTATTTTTCGACTATTTTCAAGTTATTTATGTTATTTTCAGTTTATTTTCGACTATTTTTCAGTTTATTTTCGACTATTTTCAGTTTATTTTCGACTATTTTCATATTTCAGTTGAAATAGCATAAATAATCTGAAAATAGTCGAAAATAAACTGGAAATGTTCAGGTCATTCGTTATTTTCGACCATTATCGTCTCTTTCCACAACGCAACACGAATAAAACACGTCATACTTGATGGCTATTATTTTCCTCCGAATTGGACGATCGCTTCGGCGGCAACGTATATAAAGCATCGGGTGGGATCGCCCCAGCTCGCGACCCAAGACTCGGTCGAAGCCGATTCCGAATCGCTTCCAACCTACCAAAAACAAAACTAGAAACAAAACCAAAATAAAAAAAAAAAAAAAAAATAATAATATCTTACCCATCTCTCTTACTCGATTTATAACCGCCATCTTCTGAAACAACACGAAAACAAAACAAAAATTTAATTCAAAAAAAAAAATCAAAAACACTAAAAACAAATCAAAAATAATTTCCATCCAATCTCCACCAAAAACTCAACTTACCATCAACCATTTTAAATTAGAAAAGCGAACAGACGATAGACAAGAAAAAAGAAAGAGAAATGTTTATTATTATTATTATTATTATTACTATTTGTCAAACAACCCGTCCACGGTCATATGCATCGTAAATGCTCAACTGCAAAATACAGTACACAAAATGGAGTCGCAAAATGGAGTCGCACTCATAACTGCGTGGATCGTCATTCGGTATTATTAGTGTTCCAACGTTCTAAAATATACATCGTTTTACACAATTTATTCAACTAATTAAAATTTAAATTTAAATTCCAAAAATCCGTTAGTAGAAAACTAACACTTTTAACTAATCAATTAATTCTATATACAATTGTTCTCATATATATATAAATTTATTTATTTATTTATTTATTTATTTATTTATTTATTTAGCCAAACGCATTGCATAAATTTCTATATACAATTCACGGTTAAAATTAAACGATACAAATCGATAGGGCTGGATCAAGGATTGTACAATGTGTTGAATTGTAGCCCTAACCTAGAATTCGCTCGGTGCAAAGATGGCGGATTGGGACGATGAAATAAAGTCGATTTTTCTGGCCCGGTGATGCATTATTGCGGATAGATATTTATTTTGTAACTAATAGTTAATTGCGATGCAATTTGGGTGACGAGTGTCTAAAAATGCATTTTTCTGGTGAAAAGGTCCGTTATTTGGGCCTAAAATAGTGCATTTTTGTAGGTAGGCCTGTTTTATAGGGTCTAAAATAATGCATTTTTGGAAGTAGGTCTATTTTTGGGTCTAAAAAAATGGAGTTTTTTTGTAGAAAGGTCTATTTTTGTAACTAAAGATCACTTTTATACGTCTAAAAGTGAATTTCTTCATCTGGTTTGAATTAAGAATGGATTTTTCTATTAAACGTGTCCATTTTTGGGTCTAAAACAATGTATTTTTTTCTCTCACAGAATTGTCTATTTCTGCATCTAAAAATCCCTCTTATGCCTCAAAAAGTGAATTTCCTCGTCTAATCCAAACTTAAAATGCATTTTGTAATTTTTTGGGTCTAAAACATTTAGGCCTAAAATTCTTGAGTCTGAAAAAATGCATTTTTGAACCCAACCGCATTTTACCCACACCTAAAAAACACATTTACCCTCTGAAAACAGTCAAAACACCATCCACATTTCCAACTAACAAAAAAACAACTCAATTTTGGTCAAAAAACACAATTATGGTCAAAAAACTCAATATTTGGTTAAAAAACACAATTATTTGTAAAAAAAAAAACTCAATTTTTGGTCAAAAAAACTTAAATTTTAATCAAAAAACTCAATTTTTGGTAAAAAAAACTCAATTTTTGGTAAAAAAAAAACTCAATTTTTGGTAAAAAAAAAACTCAATTTTTGGTAAAAAAAAACTCAATTTTTGGTAAAAAAAAACTCAATTTTTGGTAAAAAAAAAACTCAATTTTTGGTAAAAAAAACCCTCAATTTTTGGTAAAAAAAAAACTCAATTTTTCGTAAAAAAATTCATTTTTGGTCAAAAAACTCAATTTTTGGTCAAAAACTTAAATTTTAATCAAAAAACTCAATTTTTGGTCAAAAAACTCAATTTTTTCATCAAAAAACTCAATTTTTTCATCAAAAAACTCAATTTTTGGTCTAAAATCTAACCCTACCGCCTAAAAAAACCCAAACCCAACCTAAACCAACTCATCCCAACCTAAAAATCCCCACTTTTGGCACCAAAATCCCCACACAACACTCAAGTGTCCCCAACATCCCAACATCCCACTCACTGTGCAAGACTGAAGCGTTGGCACATTAAACCGATCCAGCCCACGATCGAATTGAGCAAGCACCGGCCACAAGGCACTGTTTCATTTGAGCTTAAAAAAAGACCTCCGAACAAACAAAATGAAAATCTTAAAATATTCCAAGGCACAAACGATCGATCAATTTGGTCGATAAAAACGTTTAACACGCGTCTATAGAGCTGCCCGGCAAACCCGCGAAAGCCGTCAAGCCGTGGGATGCGTTGGGCGAGCCAGGCCGTGGCGCTTCCGAGTCAAACTTCCGTCCGGCCCGCGTCGTCACGTACGTGGGCAACGGCGAGAGCCAGTAAGGCAGCGCTTGCACTGCGAGCGCCGAGTTACACACGCACAGAGAAACAAACAGAGAAAGAAAAGAGAAAAAAAACAACAACAAAACTGGATCAATTTCAGTCCCTAAACTTAAAATTGATTGGCCAGAAAACCGGAAGGAGTTTTTTTTTAATTTTTTTTTTTTTTTTTTTTGGGAGGGGTTTTGGGGTTTTGGGTGTGGTTTAAGGGGGGTTACTTACTTCGGAAACACCATTTTTCGGCGCGGAAGGCGTATAGGATGATAAGTACGACGATGACCAAGACAATCAGGCAACCGATTACGAGACCTATTACGGTCGACATGGAGACGGGTTCTGGAGATGTAATAAAAATTAGTTTGTTTTGTTGGGGTTTAGTTGGAAATATCACGATACGTGCATTTTTGTGTTCTGAAAAATATTTCTAAGTACAGAAATGTGCTTTATAGGTCGAAATGTGCATAAATAAATGCATTTTTATGTGCAAAAATGCATTTTTATGTGCAAAAGTGCCTTTTTACTCGTAACAACGTGCTATTTTAGGTTGAACTATACATAAAAAGTGCATTTCTATGTGCAAGAAAGTATTTCTGCAGATAAAAATGTATTTTTTAGGTCAAGATGTGCGTAAAAGTGCATTTTTATGTCCAAAAAATGCGCCTTTTAAGTTGAAATATGCACAAAAAGTGCTTTTTTTTATGAAAAATGTCTTTTTCTATGTAAAAACATGCATACAAATTGCCTTTTTTGTGCAAAAATGTCTTTTTCTATATTGAAATATGCATAAAAATTCCCTATTTTCTCCAAAAATGTCTTTTTCTACGTTCAAATATGCACGAAAACTGCCTTTTTACGTGCAAAAATTTACTTTTTGACTTCAGAAATGCTTTTTTTAAAGTTCAACGACGTGTATTTGACGTGCAACAAATTTAAGTGCCAAAAAAAAAATAAATAAATAAAAAAATTCTTCTTGATGACACAAATATTTCCTTCAAATGCGCATAATTCGCATTTTTAATCCGTTACGGCACCGCTAAAACTTCCTTACCACTAATCGCTAGCGAAACCACCGTCGAATCGCGTCCTCTTTCGTTCTCCACCGTCAACAAATACGAGCGAGCATCTCCTAAATCCGCTTTCTGCACAACCAGACGCGCATCGTAACAATCCGTCGGTTGCAAAGACTAAAAATAAAAATAAAAATAAAATTAATTAATTTCAAAATTTTATTTATTTTTTTTAAATTAAATAAAAACAACTCACAGACGAAGACAACTGCTCGGCTATGAACTTCCCTCGACCTTCTCCGACCTGCAGCTGCAGCCTCAAATCCTCGCCCCATTCCCAAAGAATCAACTTGGGCGGCGGGTCCGAGCAAAACGGCACCTCCAAAATGGCGTCTTCACCTTTCTCCACCTGTAAGGAACTTCGTGACGTGGCACTTGATAGAATTTGCGGGATCCCTGAACAAAATAAATACAACAAATTAAAATATATTACTTATTTTCCGCCATTTTGGTTAATAAAATTCAAACTTTTCTCAAATTATTTTAAAGGTTTTAGTGATTTTAGTGATTTTTGTCATTTTAATGAACAAAAATCAACATTTAACTCAATTATTTCATGGTTTTCAGTGATTTTTGTCATTTTAATGAACAAAATTCAACATTTAACTCAATTATTTCATGGTTTTTAGTGATTTTTGTTATTTTTATTGGCTAAATTCGACTTCATTTCATGTTTTTTAGTGATTTTTGTTATTTTTATTGGTAAAATTCGACTTATTTTATCGTTTTTAGTAATTTTTGTTATTTTTATTGGTAAAATTTGACTTATTTTATCGTATTTTAGTAATTTTTGTTATTTTTATTGGTAAAATTTGACTTATTTTATCGTTTTTAATAATTTTTGTTATTTTTATTGGTGGAATTCGACTTTTCTCACCAAAAACGTCGATTTTGACTTCCTCCGATTGCTCCGTTCGTTCCTCGCCCTTAATAGAATTAGCTGCCATGCATACATAGGTTCCCTGAGCATCGTATGTGACGTTATCTATGTGCAAAGTGGCTTCGACGCCTTTGATTTGGGCAGACGACGGCTCCCCGGTGGCGCTGAACAGCCAAATGAACCGCGGCGCTGGATTTCCGTCGGCCATGCAAATTAGAGACGTTTGGTTGTAAACTTTGGCTTGAGTTCCACCAGGCAGAACGCGAACATTGGTCGGTGAATCTATAAAAATTTCAAAATTTCAAAATTATTATTATTTTTTTTTTAATATAAATTTTTTTTTTTTTTTTTTACATTTAATGTCCAAGTGGACGCTGGCAGGTTCACTTGAGCCTAAATTATTTGAACCCTGGCACGTATACAATCCTCCATCTTCTTTACGAATTGGATTGAAGATTAAGTCGTTGTCGACTGATAAATCACGGCCATCTTTTTTCCAGATTATAAATGCTTCTGGGTTAGCATCGACGTTGCAAATTAGTTGAACTGAATCTTTGCCGTCTTCCACGTCCTCTATCGGTGTTTTTTCGAGCGTGACAACTGGTAAATCTGAAGAAAAATATTGAAAAAACACAAAAATTAAATTACAAAAATCAAAATTGTGACTAAAAATAGTCAAATTTGAATAAAAATAGTCAAATTTGATTTCAAATTAGATAGAAAATAGTCAAATTTGGCTAAAATTTGACCAAAATCAGTAAAATTTGACCAAAAACGACTAAATTGTGACTAAAATAGCAAAATATTAATTAAAAATAGTCAAAGTTGATATTAAAAAAACAGCACAATTTTGACAAAAAATAGTCAAATTTGGCTAAAATTTGACAAAAATCAGTAAAATTTGACCAAAAACGACTAAATTGTGCCTAAAATAGCAAAATATTGACTAAAAATAACAAAATATTGATTAAAATAGCACAAATTTGGTTAAAATAACCTAGATTTGACCAAGAACAAAAAATTTTGATTAAAAACAGCAAAATTTTAATTAAAAACAGCAAAATTTTAATTAAAAACAGCAAAATTTTAATTAAAAACAGCAAAATTATAATTAAAATAGCCAATTGTTGATTAAATTAGCACAAATTTTGCTAAATTTGACTAAAATAAGCAAAATTTAAAATAAAAATATCACATTTGACGTATTTTACAAATTTTAAATAAAAAAAACCATTTTTCAAATAAAAAAAACAACCAAATAAACATAAAAATAAATTACGCTAAACCAAAAAACACCGAAATAATAAATTCATTTACATTGCACATCAATTTTGATTTGTATTTGTTTGAGTTTCCTTTCGTAGGCGTCGTGCAACGCAACACATTTCAACGGAATGCCATTCTGTTCTTTGACCAGCGTCAACTGAAGAATGCTAACGGCGTCGTATTTCTTCGGATAATCCTTATTGGTTATATTCTTCTGCTCGGCCCATCCCGTTACATCTTCCGATCCCAAGTACCATTTCAGAACCCCAGCAGGACTACCGTGCCGCGACAAACATTGCACGGATGCATTTCTGTGCGCCACAACAGTAATATTGCCTCCATCAACCACCGAACTCGACTGGTACTCGATAATCGGATCCAATGGTGGAACTAAAAAAATAAAAAATAAAAAAATAATTAATTTTGTTATAAAAATATTATTTTTTGACATAATAAATAATAAAATTGAGGAATTTCAGTGAAAAAAACAACTAATTATTGTTTTCATCGAAAAATTTGGATATTTATTCACTAAATATTATTTTTTGTTTAAAATTGACGAATTTGAGTAAAAAAAAACGTCATAAATTCTTTATTTTTCATCATAAAGTTGCGATATTTATTCAAAAATATTTTATTTTCAGGAAAAATGTTAATTTTGTTATAAAAATATTATTTTTTGACATAATGAGTAATGAAATTGAGGAATTTCAGTGAAAAAAAAAGACAAATTAATGTTTTCATCGAAAAATTTGGATATTTATTCACTAAATATTATTTTTTGTCTAAAATTGACGAATTTGAAAAAAAGTCATAAATTATTTATTTTTTATCATAAAGTTGCGATATTTATTCAAAAATATTTTATTTTTAAGAAAAATGTTAATTTTGTTAAAAAAAAAATATTTTTTGACATAATAAATAATAAAATAAAGAAATTAGAGCGTAAAAACGACAAAAATCCATTTTTTCATCAAAAAATTGTCTCTATACACAATAAACAAATTAAATTACGTAATTTGATACCAAGAACAAAAATTAATTTCCAATTAAATAATTAAAATACTTAAAATATTTAAAATTAAAAATTAATTTTTTCCTTCCGTAATTTAAAAACAAAACAACAAAAACAAGTTTATCCGCCAGATGTAAACCTTTAAAACAATAACTCCCGATGTTTTTGGCGATTAAATTGAATTAACCGTCAAAAAGCATCTGCAACTGACGTCCAACCCCCAAAAAAAACAAAAATGCATTTAAAAAAAAATTTAAAAAAACACAAAAAATTAAAAAAAATTAATTTTTTTAATTTAAAAAAAAAAAAAAAAAAAAAAAAAACTCGACACTCAATCTTCCTCAACTTGGCAAATATCATATATCACAAATACCAAAAATACCTCTTACTAACAACCTCGCAGCGTGCGAAGTGCGTGGATCATCCAACTCCAACGTCGACGCACCAACTTGACATTCCCAATCGCCGTCGTCTCTCTCCACACTCGCATTCAGTATGAGAATACTGCAGTCTCCCTTCTCCCTGTTTCCATTCCACGCATACTTACTCGTCCCAATAAACGTCTAAAAATAAACAAATCAATCCAACACGTCCCAAAACCTCCAAAAACAACCAAAAAAAACGAAACAAAACCTGAATTCGTCGATCCTTTTGCCATCCGCATTGTCCTTTCTTGTTCGCGATGCCGCACTCCAGCAGCGCCGTATCGCCCGGGTTCACTTCCGTGTACTCGGGGTGTTTAATCACTTCTTGTTGGCATACCACTAAATAAACAAACAAAATAAAAATTACAAAAATAAATAAAATCACTTTTATTGTGTTTCCTATGAGTAAACATCGAGTTTTTTCCCACTGCCGTTTTCGCAGTGACTCAACGTCCCAACGTCTCATTAAAAAAAAATTCTTTACTACGACGTCGGATGTTTTCAATTTATTTATTTTTTATTTCTTTCGGTGAATTAACAATTTATCTTTTTATTTCTTAATGTAAAACAGTCGGATGGGTCGGGGGAAAAATGGATTCGAGTGGATCGTAATTAAAATCTAGGTGGGTTGTATACGGCCATTTGTAAACAAGATTGGATTTCGGGAGAACGATCCCCTATGTTTGTTTTAGCTAGGGCCAGCCCCGACGCTAATTTGGAGACGGGGAATTGGTCTGGTAATAAATAAAGAACTGATCGGCTATAAAAAGTTTAACGACCGGTCTGCGTAAAATGGGCGACGACGAAACTTAAAATTAAAACTGGATTAAAAAAAAATAAAAATATCACGATTCAAGAATTAACCCGATTCGCACATTGTGTCGGTTACACTTTCAAATCCTTTTGTTTTTTCGGTTTAAAATTTCCGAAATGAGTTCAACGCCAAAAACAAAATGGCGGGTCAAAAATTCATTCGTCGTATCTAATAAATCGCTTTTGAAAACTAAATGCAAATGAAATCGTACAGCAATTTCCCCAGGTCGTAATTAATACCATGAATCATGATAATTGAAATAAATTGGACCCGAGCCAATATTCAAAAGATGTGTGCAATGACATTTTCGCCTCCCGCCATGTTTTTAAAACAAAAAAAAAAAACAACGGGTAGACACTGCTAGACAGTCGAAGATGAATTGTCTCAGATGGCTTAATCCTAATCCGAAGCCATCGGGGGGATTTCATCGTCAAAACACGTCGTTTTTCAAACCAAAAACCAGAATAAACCTTCGAAAGACTTTTAAAGTTTAGATTTTTACTCGATGGCTGAATTATATCTGAAAAATTAATAAAAAAATTGGAATCTACAATCCCGCCATTTATTGGATTTTTAGATACAATTTGTCACATAGCGCGACAATGCGATTGGTCATATAAAAATGATTTTTTAAGTGATCGGTTAAAAAAAATAACAAAGGCGACAGCAATGTCGTTGACTCGTCTGGGCTGTCTTAATCTTAATCTAAAGTCATCCGTTAATTCAATCACCAATAAACAAATTTTAAAACCAAAACCAACTCCTAATACATCAAAATTCATGATTTTAATCGAAATATTAATGGATGGCCGACTAATATCGGCCAAATAGATAAATAATTATGCAAATGAAAATGTTAAGAAAAAACGCACCGCCATTGTTTGCAGACGTAGAAATTGATCTTTAATTTGTGTGAAGCGACCAAAAACGGCCGAGATTTCGTAAAAACAAAACAAATACAATATTCTACACCCGATACATTCCATTAGCTTTGCTTATCACTCCCATACATAATGAATTGCACGCTCGATTAACATCAGCAATGACCTAATGCGGGGATGGGTTCAACATGTGATGCGAACACACAAAGCATTCGAGTTTCGGTCTCCCGGAAGACGGGACAAAAGCTGCGGACACGGCCAACTGATTCTTTTAACACACATTTACACTCGGCTATAATTTCTCATTCCCGCATATTTCCTTTAATAAAATCCAAAATGGAAGTTGAAAAATATTTGAATACTTCACATTTTCTACATAAGTTTTTTAGCCTGTGAGTAAATAGAGCAGAAGATGCATCGAAGCGAGGTCAAACATTTCGTACTATTAACCAATTATTGTGAGTCTCACATTCTGTGTCTAGAGGTTGTTCGCTTATTCTTGATATTCCGCGCATGCGCAGTTCGGGTTTCCGCTCTAATAAGACTAAAGATGGTGGGTTGCTTCCGGTTGTGTATAAAAATGGGAAAATTTTAGATTTTTCATTTAAAAGAAATAAGAATTTCGATTATTTTTATCTTTTTTTTGGTCAGGTGATTAAATTGGACCAACCAGGGCGCGGTGTGATGTTCTAACGTTTTTTTTTGGGGGGGGTTTGAATCCTCACTGCATTGAAATGGATGGAATTAAGGAGGGATTTTTGTGGGACTTAGAAGGGGGAAATGCTTTGAGAAAAATGTTTTTTTTTTTTTTTTTTTTGGTGATTTCATTCAAATTTCGATCCAAAATAGTGTCAGGAATTAATTCTTGTGTGACTAATCACACATGATCACTGAAAATCAGCAAAAACCAATAAAAGACATCAAAAATCATAAAAAAATCAAGAAACTTTTTGCATTTTACACAAATTCTCCAACCTGGATTCAGATTCTTAAAGGATTTTAAAGGCAATCCAACTTTCCGATGAAATATCCACAAAATAAAACTTAGATCGAGCTTGGCAGCCATCTTGAACCAAACTAACAACACCAAAATTCATCAAAAACCATGAAATATGATCAAAAGTCATCAAAAACCATCTAATGTGATAAAAAATCATCAAATGTGATTAAAAATCAGTAAAAACCATCAAACATGATCAAAAATCATCAAAAGCCGTCAAAAATCATCAGAAACCATCAAATATGATCAAAAATCATCAAAAGTCTTCAAAAATAATCAGAAACCATCAAATATAACCACAAATAATCAAAAACCATCAATAATCATCAAAAATTCACCAACTTTCTTGCATTTCCCACAAATTCCCAACCTAGATTCAACTTCCTCACAAAATATCCACTAAATAAAACTTAGATCGAGCCAGTCAGCCATCTTGAACACAACCAAAAACAACCAAATCAAACAAATTTGTTAATTTGTATCCACATCTTTCAAACTTTATTTCTATAGGGGACAACCCCCTTACACCAGAGTCTAAAATTTCTTCTTTCTTCCTCCTCCACAGGAAATGGACCTTGAAAAAAAAAAAAAAAAAAAAAAAAGTTCCTAGCTGTTAAAATGTTGGACACGCAGCACGTGGCCACCATATGAAACTCTTTTGGGGAAATAAAATGCTGCGGGGTGTGCGAGTGTATTTGTAAAAACAAGTCTTCAATTTCAACCCCCCTGTGGGTATTCTTTTCCCGACACCCCTCCTTTTCGTGGAACCATAATAGCACCTTCTTAATGAACCCATAACTAAGGGAATGAATAACACACACATCGATCCAAAAAAACGATTAAAAATACCTCCACGTTATTTATATCGATTATGACGTCATCAAATCGCAAATAATTAATGAAAACATGACAAAATTTGACGAGGCATGAATTCGGGTTAAGATATTGGGGTTAATACGTCACTTTCTGTGCTTTGTGCGCACCTATGTGACAGAGTGGGTCAAATGCGGGGAGAATCGAGATCTGTCTATTTTTTTTTTTTTAAGTATCCACTCTCTTACCTTGCGCAATGACAAAGCACGCGATCCATATTATTCGCTCCATTTCTCTGATTCGCTGGTAAAACTCGACCGTCTTGCTCTTCTCTGATGTCGGGCATTCACTTGTTAGCCATGGATTCTGGAATCTGCGAAAGTAACCGACGCGATGCTGTCACTGGTTAAAACCCGAACCGGCAGCTTGCACGGCACTAGACACACTATTGATGCGTGCCACCGCAGCGCCGCCCTAGCGGTGAATTAAGCATCAAAATAGTTGCGGATTGTGGCACCAGAGTGCGAATTGTAATAAAGTTTCTGTTTTGTTGTGTGGTATTCTTTGTTTGGGGGAAAATGGCGGGTTTTTTGGTGTTTTTGGTGGTTTGTTTGCATTTGGGGTATGCGAATGAGTGGTTGGATGATTTATATGAAACACCTAATTTGTGTGAAACTGATAAAGATTGTGATGATGGGAAATGTTGCAGTGGGCAGTTGCAAGTTAAACTGAAGCACAAACTGACTGTGAATTTTGGTCAATAACTTTTGGTTGATTTTTGGGGAATTAAATGATTTATTTGTTTGTTTTTATCTTGCAGTTGATCCTGAAAATGATTTGGTTTACTCAGTTATAAATAAAGATTGTTTTGCTGGATTTATACCTGATAAACTGATTTGTAGCTCAAATGTCACAAAGTGCTCTTGCAAACCAAGTAATTTAATATTTACACTTAAAAAATGGTTAGTTTTATTGATTTGTATTGATTTGTATTGATTTTTACTAATTTTATTGACTTTTTTTAGATTTTTATTAATTGTATTGATTTTTTTTAGATTTTTATTAATTTTGAAAGATTTTCATAGATTTTTATTGAATTTTATTGATTTTTACTGATTTTTTTATTAATTTTGAAAGATTTTCATAGATTTTTCATAAATTTTCATAGATTTTTATTGATTTTTATTGATTTTTTATTAATTTTGAAAGATTTTCATAGATTTTCATAAATTTTCATAGATTTTTATTGATTTTTATTGATTTTTTACTGATTTTTATTGATTTTTTACTGATTTTTATTGATTTTTTAATGATTTTTACTGAATTTTATTGATTTTTTTACTGATTTTATTTTATTAATTTTTTTTACTGAATTTTATTGATTTTTTTTACTGATTTTATTTTATTGATTTTTTTTTACTGATTTTTACTGGTTTATTTGATTTACAGGTTCATATTGCATTCCACATTATGAATCTGAGGAGAGT
>JAQFXT010001647.1:0-16194 GCA_034683725.1 Strigamia crassipes
AAAACATACTAACATTTATTCAGACTTATGGGGATTAATTCAGGCATGAATTATCCCCGGCAATTAATTATATAAAGCAGGGCTGTCCAACACGCGGCCCGCGAGCCGCATGCGGCCCGCGACCTCACTTTTTGCGGCCCGCGGAGCGGGCCTCTAAGTGTATAAATTGCTCTCAAATACGAAATTTTCCACTAACTTTTTTATAATTTTGATATTTTTTGGGGCACTTGCAGTGGGACAGCCCTGTTGTATATGTATACCATGCCTATTAAAACTTACTGGTAAAGTTGCATACAAAGTATTTTATTATGCGGCCCTCCAAAACGCATTTTTTTTTTAAAGCGGCCCTTGGTGCACTTGCAGTTGGACAGCCCTGATATAAAGTTAAACAATAACTATGCCGACAAATGGCTAAAAACTCCACTAAGATTAATTCTAACAATACTTAGAGCTCGCAGCTCTTTACAACTAACTAAGAATTAACAATAAACAATATAACACGGAAAACTTATCGCAATCGAGTGAAATCGCATCTGGTTTCGTGTCAGATTTCGTCTCGGCATTTCATCGTAACCGGGCTGGTTATTCTTGGCTATTTTCGGGGGTCCACGTGGTTCCATTGTTGTCCATGTCGGGCTGACATCTTGAATCTTCGCGATCCGGAGGTATTCGGTTGACTTTTCCTGCATCATCACAATACCTTTACTATGCGATAAAGGAATTTTCAGGTGGTTTGGGCGAATACAATCTATTTAGATTGTTTCGCCGCAAAATCTAACGTAAATCTCTTCGGATTTACTTAATGTCTGATTCCGGACATTTGGTTGAATCTATTCAGATTCCGAGTTTGATATACTAGTCGAACTGACTAGATTTATTCAAATCTAGTGTTTTCTTCCGTTGTTGCACTTTTCAACACTTGCTGCGAATTAATCACAACTTCGATCCGGGCGTAAATCTATTTAGATTTACTGAACACTTACCTTTTGTATTCTGCTAACAAATAATTAGTTGGTGTGGGTGCCTAGTGCATTGAAGCATCTTGGGAAAGGAGAACCTGTCTCAATTCCCAACCACTTTGGCAATGTTGTTTGCTTTAACCTTCTCTTTGATAACTCAATTGTCGAAGGGTTTCTGGCGTAAATGTAAGAGGCCTCAGTTTACAGACTGCGTAGCATTGCAATCACCTAGCACAGTGGTTTTATTCACGGTTCATTGGTGATTCACACGCCTCACAAACGATGGCAGTGCAAAACACATACCGCCGCAGAAGCGATCTAATTTGGGGGGACATAATAAGTGTAAGTTATCAGTCCAAGGTAAGCAAGCAAGCGACTATTTTCGGAAAAAACAGCCCTTATATACTAGTTAGTATATGTGTTGGAGATTATGCAATCTCCCCAATCATATCAATTCCAGGGGGAATTCCTCCAATAACCGGGAGGGTAATTAGGGATACTCTCGAACCGGGAGTACGGGGGATTAGAGGGGATCATGTGACATCATAAGTCCCCCTTTAGATGACGTCATATGTCGTAATCTATTAATTGTTTGCGCATAATTATCTGCGCGCTTTACTTTGATCATTAATAGATAAATACAGCAGTGTTTATCTATTATTCACCGAGTCTTTAATATAATTCTGGTAAGAATTACTTAACTTTTTAATCTTTATTGTACATATACATATACATTTAGGACCTGTAAAAGGGTAAATAAATACAGAGGTATTTATTATTCAATCCTTTCACCATGGTTTGGTTACTATTCTAACCAGAAGAGTCCAACTTTATTTACTTTTTCAGTGGGAAGGGCAAACTTTTACTGTACCTTTGAAATAAAGTATTTTGAAACCTATGTTGCTTACGAGTTCCATTTGAAACTGAAATCTCGCGCCTTTTTCACCAAAGCGTGCTCTGGTGGCAACTTTTACGTTCTTGACGAAAACTAGATCGTCACAAAGTAAAGAAACACAATAAATTACCAGCCATTGTTGTATTTTTCATGAGGGCAGCCATATCGGTTGTGATGTCACATAACTTCCTGTGAGTTTTAGAGAACTTAGAACTAGTTCCAGAATCAGGTTAGGGGCTGTGATGCATAAATCATTGCAGCCTATTCACCACACATACATACATTTAAAAGCACTACTTCACAAATAACAAATCATAAATACATTACACAATCAATTTTAATTTTACATTCCTAATTTTGATAACAATTTCACCCAAATTCATCGAAAAATAAATATATCTAATCGCAGAACAAATCTTCACCATCCTACAATACTCGACCGAACTCTCTCTCCAGGCCAGGAGGGGTCGATCGATGGTCGATTCAATAAATTCGATGTTTCCCACATCTCCGGCCAGAAGAGATTTCGTATAATTAATTACATAATGTCAATTACTCGTTTCAATAATTCTGCAACTCCAAACCCCCTCGAATTGCCCAAATTTGATTACCGAAGTCCATTTACCGTCTCTGCGCTAGGCGTGATCAGTCGACTCCCCATTCTCCTCACCTTGAAGAGAAACTGTTGATGTCATGACTCGACCTCAATTCACAGAGACTATGAGATCAAATGAAGTCATTAAGCATTGATCCTGAACGCAAACAAGCGCCAAGACCCCAATTCTTTCCTTACATGCTTCCATAATAGTAGAAGGGAAGTAGCGAAACTCCCTAGTTTGGGTGTTGTGCCACATAGTGGCGCCACTGTTAGTAGGGCTCTACGCGTGTTTGCCTGTCACATGAGTTCATCATGATTTCAGTTGATTTTTTTACTCATCAGTGTTTATTTGAGCACTAAAGTTTGTTTTTTTTCTTTATCTTTTGAAAATATAAATGAATTTTAAAATAATTTTGTTTTAGTGACAAATAAAATATGACATCGCAGCATACTTTATTTGTCATTTTAACAAAATTATTTTAATCAAACCTGAAGTAATATGCATCCGAAATTAAAGTTTTAATAAATGAACTATAATCAGAAGTACCTTAATAAAGATATGATAACATCATAAAAAAAAAAGGTTTAAGAGATAACAATACAGTATATACATTACAACACAATATTGAGATTCAGTAATTTATCTGCGCGGATTTGAGACGCGAATCTCAAATCCGTGAAATTAATTATTTAATAAAAAAAAAAATTAAATAAAAAATAATAAAAAACCAATTAAAATTAAATTAAATGAAATAAAAAATATATATATATATATAAAAAAAAGAAAAAGAAACGAAAAGAAAGAACTATTTCGTGGCCGAACGGTCAAACAAGTGGCCGGACGGTCAAACAAATGGCCGGACACTACTATTAAGTAGCCAGACGCCACTATTTCGTGGCCAAAAAGTGGCCAAACGGCCGAACAAATGGTCGGACGGTCAAACAAGTGGCCGGACGGTCAAACAAGTGGCCGGACACCACTATTTCGTGGCCAAACAGGTGGTCAAACGAGTGGCTGAACGAGTGGCCGAACGACCAAACAAGTGGCCGGACGGTCAAACAAGTAGGCGGACGGTCAAACAAGTGGCCGAACACCACTATTTCGTGGCCGAACGAGTGGCCAAACGAACAAACAAGTGGCCGGACGCCACTATTTCGTGGCCAGACGCCACTATTTCGTGGCCGGATGCCACTATTTCGTGGCCGAACGACCAAACAAGTGGCCGGACGCCACTATTTAGTGGCCAACCAAGTGGTCGAACAGCCGAACAAGTGGCCGAACAACCAAACAACCGCGCGGATTTGAGACGCTTGGAATTGGAATTAATTATTTTTATTTTGTTATTTATTATTATTTTTTTGATTTGATGCCGCGCGGGTTTAGGTCCATTTTTAATTCCGTGCGGATTTGGTTTGTGCCGGAAAAATGCGTGTACCTGAAATATAATTAAATTATATTTTAAAATAGTGTTAAAATGTGATATAAAATATCAAAAAGAATAACAGCAGTCAACAATGTTAGCATGTATTTGACGCGTGGTTGTCAAATGCCGAGCCCTATCGACTGCAGCGCCCCCAAAAAACATGATTTTCCGCAGAAACTTGTACTAGAGTAGTTTACCAACAAGGTGTTGTGATTTAAAATAGCAACAATGAAATAAATACACAGTTTTGAGACAAATTTCTTAATAAAAATAAAAGATTGTACTTTTATTTATATATATGAATGAGAATTTTAGTTAATTTTAATTTTATATTTGAAGATTAAGGGGATTTTGGGATTCATGTCATAAACTGAAAAGGGGGCGGAGCTTAGGAGTTTTGCTACTTCCCTTTTACTATTATGATGCTTCTTCATGAGGTCACTCCACATCAACTTCCTCAACATTTTCGAGAACTGATGACAACTTTCATTTTACTCCCGAACGATGGCCAACCGAATCGAGACAAACGATCAACGGCCGTCTTCATCTGGTTACTTTTTTATATTTGACTAATTTTTTTTAAAGTTTTTGCTGGTTTAACCCGTTTTAGCCAGTTTTGATACATTTCAACTTGAAATTTCTCTCTTTTTAATGTAATTCGTTTTAGACGGTCTAAAATGTATAAAAACTGTCTAAAATGTGTAAAAACAGTCTGAATTATGTGAAAAGTCTCAAAACAGTTTTGTGGCTGCCCAGGCAAAATTTCTGGGCTTAAATGCAGCTACTTGATTGATGCAATATTATAACAGTTAAAGGTTTGTAGTTTTTATTAAATTATTTTCTAGTTTTGTAATTTTTGTATATTTTTTGTGTTTGGATATGTTGATGAGTGTGATTATGGTTTGGTAAAATTAAATGGTTTATTGATTCAGAAATCAGTTTTACAAATTGTACAAATTTTTTTTGTTGACAATTATGACAAAATTTTTGTTTTGAAAATTATGACAAAATTTTGTTTTGACAATTATGACAAAATTTTTGTTTTGACAATTATGACAAAATTTTGTTTTGACAATTATGACAAAATGTTTGTTTTGACAATTATGACAAATTTTTTGTTTTGACAATTATGACAAATTTTTTGTTTTGACAATTATGACAAAATATTGCCATTTCTTTATACATTTTGACATTTTTGATGAAACATTGACATTTTTGATAAAATCTTGACATTTTTGATGTAATATTGACATTTTTTATACAATCTTGACATTTTTCATACAATTTTGAAAATTTCTGACATAATTTTTAAATTTTTTTGACAAAATTTATTTGTAGATTCATTTTTCAATGTTTGACAAAAATTCCTGTTTTTGCTGATCGGTTTATAAAAAAATGATGAAAATTATACGAGGTGCAGTCACACTTTCTATTTCTGTTTCTGTGCTTTTTGGTGTTTTATAAACAGTAAAAACAAATAGCAAAAACGTTTATTATTTCTAGTGTAACTTTTCTAAGGGATATATAGTATGTAATCTGGCTGATACTTGTAATAATTATATTGCACGATTAATTCAATATACCATTAAACTTATTTGTGTATAATAACAAATGGAATAATGTACAAAAATTAATTTTTGTTTTTGAAAAGACAGTTACATTGTTTGTAAATTTATTAAATTGCTACCGGATCGACAGTTGATAACGTTAAAAGATTATACATATTTTATATAACATTAATTCATAACAAGAATAGAAGTGCAAATAACTTAAATAATGCTTCTTTAGGAACTAAATCGACAACCCACAGGCCACATCCTACTCTGATATTAATTGTAGGTGTTTAACCAACTTAAAAAAGTTTCTTACTCATCTAACCCGAGTCATTTTTTACCCAAGCCAAACAATTTTTTTTTTAAATTTATGAAAATGATTCTGTTCTTTGATTATTTCATTATTATGTTAAAATTTGACCACATTGTTATTTGTTGAAAAAGTACAATAGAGTACTAAATAGCTAATATTGTTAAAAGATTATACATATATTTAATAACATTAAATTAGAACAAGAATTAAAAAGTAAATAGCTTAAATAATCACAATACTAAAATAACATTGATCCATTAATTACAAATCTTACATAAAAATACAACTTTAATAAAAGGAAAGGCATTTCTGGGGACTAACCTCTAGACACTTATGAATAAAGACCTTTTAATGAGAAGCATCTAGCGCCACATTGGTGATTCTCGCACCATGTGGTGTCCGTCCGCCACTCACAAAATAGTCTGGCTGATACATGTAATCACAATATTGCACTATTATTTCAAAATAACATTTAAATCACTTGTGTGTAATAGCGAATGGAATGGTGTAGCAAAACATAATTTACGTTTTATTTAGTTAATACGTTTAGTAAATTGCTACTGAATGACAATCGATAGCATTATAAGATTGTTTAATTTGATTAATATTAATTTCTAATAAGAATTCAATTGTAAATTATGTTATATAAATTATCTTGCATTGTTATACAGCATCTATGCGATACATTCATAAAACGTCTGTAAAACGTTATCAAAAACTAGTTAGATAAGTAGTTTAAGTAATGCAATTTTTAAGATTAAATGGTGGTCTAAAAAGTAGGTACGAGATTTAAATTATTCTGGTATAAACTTGGATTTAAGTGCTGTGTCAATACCTACCCTGAATTAAAACATTCTTGCATATCGATAATTTTTTTCACTTACTAAAGTGATTTCAATAACATTAATGGTGCTCTTAAATTTATACGATAGTTTGTAAGTTTAAGAGCACCATTTATGTCATTAAAATCACTTTGTTAAATATCAAAAAGAAGGTGCACATTGAGATAGATTTATTTATAGCTTCTCTTCATTATTTTTATTGCTTTTTTTGGGCCAAAATCGACAAGCCACAGGCCAGCTCTTACTCTGATACCAATTATAAATATTTAAAATCCAAGTGTAGAAAGATAGTAATGACATTCCCAAACCTAATCCTACAATGCTACCGACATCGCTTATCAATTGAGAGGTTGGATATTTCTCTTGCTCCTCAATAATTTCTATGCAGCTATCGGATAATTTAATGACTATTTGCGTGAGATCATTAAATGTTAAGTTAACCCCATAGGAAATAGCTTTGTAAAAACTATTTTCACAAGGTTGTTTACATTTGCATTGTTTTTGATTTGAGTTTAATTTGCGTAAGTACATTAAATGAGCGGTAGTTATTTCCTTTGTTGTGTTACAAGCGGGCAAATTCGAACTCTGTACGTATGGCAATCTGAAACAAACAGTATTCGCGTTAAATTTACAGACAACCATGCTGAATTTATCAGCTGAAAAGGTATTTTTTTTAATAAAAGATATATGTATATGCTGGAAACTGAAAAATAACAAAAAAGTGAAATGCTAACTATAATCTTGTTTTTGAAAACTTGTAACTAACTTCAATTGGGTATTTATCTGTCTGGAGGTATAACAGACTCGGTTAATCTCTCCGACACTGTCTTTTCAAAATTTATCTTTTTGAGATCATATCTTGTGATGATGTTGATTCGGGGATGGATCTGGTGAATGTAAGGATGCCTCAAGCGATGTATATCGGCTATTTTGATTACAAGGCAATCAGTATGTGATAGTTTAGAATTTTAGTTACAACTCCAAAGTGACACTAAATGGCGCCATTGCACATACCGACGTTAGAATCTCTCAACATATCAAAGGAAAAGGCACAAAATGCTTGCTTTATGCGAATAAGACATAAAACACTCGTTTTATATCCACAAACAATAACTGGAGTGAAGAAAAACATATGCCATTGCTTGTGTTTCTACCAGGATATATTTATCAAAATGCAGACCTAATTTGATGGAATTGGTGTCTCGTAAGTGCAATGCTTAAGCCACTGCTTCGGAAATAAGGACCCCCTTTGTAAGTTAGTGTCTTGCATATCCAGTTCCTATTGTCCAGTTTTTATATCATATGGTTGGAAGGATTCACAGAACCTATGCTCCCACTGATGCTATGACAATCTCTTTATGCCAGTGAAGGCTAGTGTATTTGTTTCCAACCAGAAATAAAGCTTTGAACATTTATCCAGAACCCAGAATATGTAATATATTATTGCAGCTATCTAACAAGTAGGTGGATTTCCAACACTTATTATGGGTTTTGTTGGCGTTCGGACATTTCGTCGACGCCGTTTGGTAGACTGGCCATTTCGTCGACCGACTGTCAACAAAATGGCACGAAAATTGAATTTTCAAAAAAAGAAAAAAAAAAAAAAAAAAAGAACTTAAAAAAAGAAAAAAAACATTCAAAAGAAAAAAATTTGTGTGCGTTGACGAAACGACCCGACGGACATCGGACATTTCGTCGATGCCGTTTCATCGACTGGCCGTTTTGTCGACGCACCCGAGCATTTTGCACATTTACGTAACGTGACGTGAACGTTATGCAAACACGACATTCACATAACGTTTACGTGAACGTCGTTTGCGCGTGAACGCAATTGGTTTCTCATTGCAATTGCTTAAGCATAATTCTTCTAAGCATTGTGGTTCGAACACCGTCATCCTGTAATCATTGTCGTCCTGTAATCATCGTCTTCCGAACACCGTCGTCCAAACACTTCGATAATGGCCGTGGCCATAAAAGAAACGCAGCGTGGATTTCCGAAATTGTGCTTGGAGGGATTTGTTTATGTCATTGAGAAAAGAAAGGCTGACAGGATTTACTGGATGTGTTAAGTGTGGCATGACAAAGACATTAAATGCACAGGGAGGATTACAACCACTCCAAATATTGTTTAGCCGTCAATACTTTTGCCACCGTCCGAGCACAATCATTTGTCGGATAGAACTCGCTTGCAGGTTATAGCAATCAGATCTGATCTGAAGTCTCGTTCAATTCTGCACAATGAAAGGCCTTCGGTTGTTATCCAATCAACACTAGCCGCCCACGCTACTGATATTCGCCTGACACTTCCTTCTGCAGATGCAATGAGAAAAATGATGAAATGCAAGCGTAAAACGAAACTGCCCAAGAAGCCTGTCACACTAGAAGCAATTTTCTGGCTATCGCTAAATCTGTTTACGGAGACATTATCGAGGAAACGTTTTATGTATGGCATAATGACGGCAGAATGTGGGTCAAAAATGATCCTACTGACAACTGCACAAAACTTATGACACTTGAGCAAGGCGAAAAGCATTCTAGGCGATGGGACTTTTTGCACGGTACAAAAATTGTTCATCCAGTTATTCTGTTTGCATTGTGAAGTCGGAATTAGGGAGAAATCGAAAAGGATTTTACTGATAGTATATTGCCTTATGGAGCATAAAACCAAAGCAAGCTACCTAATGTTATTTAACACACTTAAAGCACTGGTTCGGACAGAAGTTTTGAGGGAGTTGGATCCTGACGACTACGTTAGCAACTTCGAAGTTGGAGCACTGAAGGCAGCACAGGAAGTATTTTCTAATGCTGAAATGCACAGGTGCTACTTTCACCTGGGGCAAAGCATATTTTGACGCATCCAGCGCAGGAATTAGGACCGAAATATTTGCACAACCCTGCATTTTGTGTCCAGGTTAGAGAATTGTTAGCGCTATCATTCCTGCCACCGAATTGTGTTAAGGCGGCATACCGCAGATTAAAGTTGCTGTTTGGTGCTGCTGCTCGTGGTTTTTTGCAATGATGGGAGAGGAATTGCCTTCTAGGAAAATTACGCACTGGAGGAACTTTGCCAAAGTTTCCTCCTAGTCTGTGGAGTTCTTAATCAGCTTCGGACAACAAATGCTGTGGAGGCTTGGCATTCCAGATTTAATCAAAGTGTGGGCACTTGTCTTGTTGGCCTATATAGAATGCTTGAAACATTATAGAAATAGCAAGCAGACACAGAGGCTGCGAGCTTATCAATCCTTAGAGGGGACCCGAGACTATCCCGAACCAATAAAACTAAAACTCGGAAGGCTAAAGTGCAAGATCTTATGGAGGACCGGGCGGATATGGAAGAACCAGATTTTCTGCGTGCAATGGCCTTGATTCAGAAAATTGGTTGTTTTTTTTGGATAATTTTTCTATTTTTGGAGATTTTTTTTAGTTTGAAGAATTTAAATTTTTTTGGATGATTTTTCTGTTTTTGGAAATTTTTTATTTTTTGGAGGATTTTTTATTATTTTATTTTTTGGTATTGTCGAAACGGCGGCGTCGAAACGGCGGCAACGAAACGGCGTCGACAAAATGGCTACTTTGAACTTTCAGTTTTTAAATTAAAAAAAAAAATTTGCGTTGACGAAACGGCTGTTGACGAAACAATCCGACGTCGTTTTGTTGAAGAGCCAATTGTTAAATTATTTAGACTAGTTTGATGGTGCTCTACAACTTTACAGTTGAAAATTTTTCTCTAACTTGATTAGTTTAAAAGTTAGAGAGTGAATGACCTTGAAAATGACTTTCAGGGCCAAATTTGATGACATCATTGGATTGCTCACCCAACTTCCTGTACGATAGCTTTATCAAAGTTGTTCAAAATGCAATTGTTTAGGAAATATTTGAAGGGGACTAGACTTTTAGAACACGTCGGATCACGTCAAATGTTTTACGTCTTAAAACCGCAATAAAAGATTTTTAAAAATGTCCTGTAAGTGAATACATTGGAGACATGGCTCTAAATAAGCTTGCACTCGGATCTGTGCAAGTCGGATCTGTGCCAATCCAGATCCCATCCAAAAATGACACGAATCTGAATTGATTGGTCTGATTTGCTTTGGATTACTGTACAGGTCCATCCGATCTGGATTACTGTGCGGGTCGATCCAATCTGGATTACTGTATGGGTCGGTCTGATATAGATTACTATTCGGGTCGATCCGATCTGGATTACTGTATGGGTCAATCCGATCTAAATTACTGTATGGGTCGATCCTATCTGGGTTACTGTACGGGTTGATCCAATCTGGATTACTGTACACCCGTACAGTAATCCAGATCTGTAGAATCCACGGATTCTCAGATCAGATCAGATCCAGGTGAAGCTTAGTTCTAAATAACAGAATTTATTACACGATTTTTCTTCTCCAATGCCAACTGTAAATTGTTTTCCTATAATAGAATTTTGTTTTTTAATTGTATTAAAAAGTAAAAGTTATCCAGCTTTCCGGTTATTAGCAAAATAAAAAATTCTTGGTTACACAGATAACATTCGATTCGGATATTTTGAACACTCTAAACATACCTGCAGTTAACAGTTTGAAATAAATTGTCTTGGATGCAAGCATTTTTACATCTGAAATAAGCAGTTTTGTTTTGTTCACATGGATTATGCTTGGTATTTCTTCTTATAGTCTATTGCATAAATTTAAGGTTAGCATAGTACGTAAGCATTTATTTAATTTGCTAAATAATACCATAGATCCAGTAAGAGTTATAATCTCTTGATATTTATATTTGAAAGTCAATGGCGCAAAAATATTAACATCATCTTCCAAGTTATTTAGGAATACCTGAATATTATTATGAATAAAAATCAGGTGTATTGTATAAGGATAGGCGTTATTGACAAAATGTAAAAGTTTATGCTACAAATCAATGCACTACTGCATAACATAAATTGGTTTTGCATAAAAACATTTATATTGTCATGAAATCAGCCATGACCTAACTAATTACAATTTTTATTTGAAACTACAAGCATTGCATCCAAATTTGAATGATATTTTTATGTATAGAAAATGATAATTACTCAGATGCCTTCCTTTTAAACTTGCACCCAAATCAGATTGAGTCAGATCTGTGGGTAAAAGGATGGTTTATATACGTACGCAGTGCAGTAGAATTTGCTAATAAACCTGCAGCTGAAAAGCTGCCAAACAGAAATGGCGCATATGCCAAAACCAAAATGAAACATAAACAGAAACAACAGTTTTGTGAGTTGTTCTGATGACATTATTCATTTAATCTTAACCAGTGTGACATCTTCTACAGTGACAGTCACTTGACTTGTGATTTTATTCCATCTAATAATTTTCAAATTTCTCTGAGATGGCAATAGCACAAATTGATTCAGAAGACAAGGAGGACGTTGTTTTTGTGAAACCACAAATCGAATCTGATCAGAAAAGAAGTAAAAGTGAAAACGGAAAGAGACAAGAAGCACATTGCACATTGCAAATACTGTTTGAAAGAAATTACTTACACTAAAGCTGAAGGTAGTACAAGCAACATGATGTGCCATTTAAAGAATTCTCATTGCCACAAACTTCATTCCCGTACTGAAACTGAAGCTACCAATTTGCAATCAGGCCAACCACTGATGGCTAAATATCTGACCAAACCAAAGGCATTTTCACAAAAAGAATTCGCTGACAGTTTACTAAAATGGGTTGTGACAATGGCCCAAGCACACAAGATTGTCGATTCAAATTGCTACCATAAATTATGGTAGTAATTTGAATCTTGCGCTGGGTGGACTGACAGCTTGCTCTATAAGCAATAATTAAATCCTTGTCGATTTGAGATCGTCATGAAATGACTGTCGAAGAGATGTTCTGTCGAAATGGCAAACGTCAAAATTACAAACGTCGAAGAAATGAACAAATAAATGTATATTAAAGGACACAATTTTTCACAGTATCAATCAATTCATTGGAAGCAGTGCAGTGTAACAACCAGTGATGGAAGCCGGTATAATTATGAAAAAGACAATACACGGCGGAGCACTGGACAGATACACATACATGCTAATGATTACAGCTTGAAATGAGCAAACTGTCAAACTATCGTAATTGTAAATTTGTATACGTCTTTTCCGCCTATTTCTTCTACATTCAAGTCTATGACAATCAATCTCATTGACAATTGATCACATTGACAATCAACTCTTTGACAATTCGTCTCTTTGACAATCTGTCTCTTTGACAATCCGTCTCTTCGACAATCATCTCTTCGACAGTTTGTCGCGTGACAAACTGTCGAAGAGATGAATGTCAAAGAGGTGACTGTTGAAGAGATGAATGTTGAAGTGGTGACTGTTGAAGAGATGAATGTCAAAGAGATGGTTGTTGAAGAGATGAATGTCGAAAATGTAGTGTTGAAGAGATGAAGATGATCCCAAAAATGGCATTGAAATCTCTATATAATGGCTTTAGTTTCAAATAAAATAGTAATTGTTAATGGTGTAATTACATTTATAAAATCATCAGGTTTCTATGGTTCACCCTGTATGTGATTTGATGATATTTCATTTCAAGTGTTTGAATTTAGGTCTTATAATGCAATTATTGTTTGTAATTTAACTATTTGGGTCTCCATACTACGCATGATCTGAATAAACGCATTGTATGATTAATTGCGACGAAAAAAGTGCAATAAATACCCCATTTGTCAAATAAAAATTTCTCTATTTCACTCGTCTCACCATCACCTTGCGACAACGTTATTGTGTCTAAGAATTAACTAACTACCCCTGCCAATAGTCGATACCAATACTGGTATCGGTCAAAGTCTAGTTTTATTCCTCTTCATATTGTATTATATCATCTGATATATCGTATACATATATCCGCGTATTGGTACTTTTGTTTTCATTGTATTTATTTAAAACCGTTGCATTATTCATATGGAATGTATCAATAAACATTTATTCATCTTTGTAAGTGCGGGTGATATGCTTAGGCATGATTTACATAATCGCGCCTAATTATTTATTACCGATCACCAACTATTTAGATGCTTACAAGTAAAAGCGTTTGTTTTTAATCATTTTCTTATTGTTGGTAACTGTTTTGACATTTTTCAAGGATATATTTAGATAGAGACATGAGTTAAGAAATTCGAAGCTGAAGTAGAAAATGTGATATTTTTGCACATCATATATGACTTGAGTTCAGTTTATTACATTTTACGCGGGGAAAGGCAGTTCTACTAAATATGAAAAAATGTTTCAGTACCTTTAGATGATTATCACATACTTTTGAAGGAAATAGACCACCGAATGAAATAAGTAGGTTAGCAGTTAGATCGACTGATTTTTCTGAAAATCAGAGGAAAGGTCTGAATTTATTTTCGCACACATCAGATAAATTAAATAATTTAAATTTAAAAGATACTGCAACAGTAAAAATAAAGCATAAGTTGAATTTGGCAAACACCATCTGATAACGTTTCCTTAAAGTCGTATTACACATCTTGCAATCACGGTTATCATACAAGTATGTGTGGTTATCAGTATTGCATAGGTTACTGTTACAATAACGTCGTTATCAGTAACGATGTTATCATTACGTAGTTATCGTTACGTAACTGTAACGGTAATGCGTTACATAATGCTGTGAGCATAACGTAACGGTAATTAGTTACTTATTTAGCACTAGCAAACCGTTACTTGAAATTACGTTATTGTTACATTACATTATGTTAAAACACAAATTTTGGACGTTTTTGATCATAAACGATCAATTTCTGGACGTTTTTGGCCAAAACAAACAATTTTTGAATGTAAGGTGTATATATGTGCTTTAATAGATCTGTTAATACTTTGACATATCATGGTATTTAATTTTGGTTGAAATATTAATGTACATAAAGATTAGGGTTATACCCTCCACTAATCCCCTTTACATTCCGACCGAAGGGGAGAGTGAGAAATCTTGCCAAATTATTTGTAACTTAAAACTAGCTGAACAAATGGTAAATCTTTCTTTGCAAAGTAAAAAACAAGTGACACCTGACACTGCTTTTAATCCCCAAAAAGGGAAAAGATTTGAAATACCTTTAAAATCAAACTTTTTCAATATAAATTTTTTTTAAAAAAATATCAAAAATTTGAACTTGCCAATGTTGACTTAACGGGAAATAAATATTTAAACAGTAAAATTGAGTGAAAAATGGCGAGTCTTCTCACATTATTTTCGATGGTTGTTCCCCTCCCCCCCCCCTCTCCAGATTGTGGTGACCTCGAATTTCTATTCGAGTGATCACAAAAAAATGTATATTTTATTTAGATGTTTTATTTAAATCAATAAAATAAAATATCTAAAATGGGATTTTGATGACGCAAGTCAACTCTCTTCCCTCTCGAGTCCTCCCACTTGTCTTAGGGGCTGCAGCCCTGGAAGGAGCTACACGCCTAGATTTATGCAGCCTAACGGTTTGTATGCAAACCGTTATGCTGCAAGCATCCCCAGATACACCAAACTGAGCTATCTGCGCAGCTTTTGGTGTAGATTTCCAGGGTGAGCCAAACCGTTTTGGCTCACTCTTGACTCAACCACACACTGAACTGCTTCACCGCTTCTTGCTCCTAACAAATTAAGACTGAGATTGGTGATTTGTTCCAGTGTGACTTCAAGACCATTTGCTGTACTCATAACTTTATAGTTGTGAATCCAGCTCTCTTTGCTTTGATAACCACTTGTTATCAAAGCTCTCATATTGCGAATATTTGACAGGTAAAATTCCCTGATTGAGCCGTTGCTCTCGGGAACTCATACTGCACCACCGGCCATCGAGAGCATCAACCGTGAGTGCAGACGAGGCGCAAAAACGAGACGTTTCCCGCCATTTCTCATTGTTTAACTTGTTAGTTTGTTAGTGTTAGTTTAAGCTGTGTGACAGCATTGTGTTTTATTTTAAATTACATTTCATTCCATTTTAATACTAGTCATGTTTGTATTAATTTCAATAATTATCTGTGATAATCCTTGTATTTATTTAATTACAATTAATTAAATTATTTGTGCTATTTTTCCCATTGAAATAATCTGACTAATTATTTCAATATCATATTTCATACCCTAGACATACTGGCCGTGAGTATAAGTCTGAGCACAGCATCTCAACGGTGATTTACTTTAGTATAAATAAAGTAGAAAACCGGGATCGCCGCAAGATTTATTTCACATTTCAATTTTTTAATACTGATTTTCTGATTTTCTGTTGGTAGAGTACAGAATGGCGTGGCGATGTGAAAATAAAGTGTGAATTAGAAGAAATTAAAACTTGTAAGTTACCTGTGTTATATTGTGAACAGTTACCAAGAGGAAGTTGAATAGTATTTACTGATGTTTTTAGCTTTCCTCTATTTTCTATAGCAATCTATAAAAAATAATATGTATTACTGTGTTTGTTTTAAGAAGCGAAAATGCTGTTCACGCTTAATCATTGATGGTCGGATTCACCAACAATGAATAAGTGCGAAAACCGAATTGTGCATAGGGTGCTTAGATACCTCTGGTCCAAAATCAGGACATTTGAAAAACAGTGGCACTTTTCAAGATAACGTTTATTA
>JAQFXT010001648.1:0-16193 GCA_034683725.1 Strigamia crassipes
TTATTTTCGTTTTACACGATTTTACTTAGCAAAATCCAAGATTTCAATTTACACGGTTTTGTGCAGAACCTATCTTCGGTGTAAATCGGGGGATAGGTGTATACAGCATTTAAAAAAAAAAAAAAAATGGCGGTTGATTTAGTCTGCTTTTAGTTGCAGTGGGCGTTTGCACAACATTTAAACAACAAAACATGTTTAATTGCAATTTTAAATTGAATTTTTCGAAACAACGCCAAAATTTGTTCTCCGATGTTCGATTTATTTTGAGTGAATTGAAATGTTGTTGTTTGTTGTTTAAGGTGT
The DNA here is from genome assembly GCA_034683725.1 of Strigamia crassipes. Classification (NCBI taxonomy): domain Eukaryota; kingdom Metazoa; phylum Arthropoda; class Chilopoda; order Geophilomorpha; family Linotaeniidae; genus Strigamia; species Strigamia crassipes. The sequence goes on from JAQFXT010001648.1 coordinate 304, forward strand.
TGCCACTGTTGTTGCTGACAATTTCTTGATTTGATTGGTGACCATGGAGAGGCGAACGACGGTTTGAGCTTTGCAGGGGGGCCACCCCTTTGCTGGTAAGTGCTTGCCTTATGGTGTTGCTGAGATGTCGATAGAGACTGTAACTCCAACTTGGAGTGGTGTTTGGAAATTTTTAGTAAGAATAAAGTAATCTCCAGAGGCTCGGGATTAAGTTGGGAAAGTGTACCTTTACTGTATACGGTACACGGAGGGAGGCAACAAAGTGAACATTGATGGAAGGATTTTAAACATTCTGCTACTTTTTTTTCTAAAAATGTATAATTATTGAAGATGAAGTGGAAAACGGGTAGAAATGGGAAAATTTCTAATTTAAAGCGAAATAGAAGCTGCAGTTTTGTGTTATACAACGAGTTAATTGGATGACGAGGTTTTTGACTACCTTAAGAGAGTCATAGTTAAGACGGGAAGAAAGACGAAAGAGTGCAATTAAAGATTTTTTTTTTTTAAATCTGAAAATTAATCTCAGTTTTCGAGTTTAAATTTTTTTTAAATAGAAAAGATTATTGGTTCGTTTCTGTCAGCCTTTGAGCACGTATTTAAAGTCGATAGAGGTTTGCCGATGGGATTATATCGCTCGATTCCTATAGGAAAACTTGTGACAAATACATTGGTTATTAGTCTTATGTTAACAAAGGCACAATGGAAAAATAATCTAAAAAAATGTTCCTGACCACTACAAGAGTACATAGATCAACAATAGCATCTTTTGTCAACGTATAATATTGTTGAGATGGCATTCTTTAGCTTGTGAGAGGTTATGTCTCTGTTTTTACCAGGTAGGGGGTATAAAACCAAGTTTTTAAATCAGTGGTTTTTCATACTCTTTTTCGAGATAAAATTATCTACGGAACCCTACGTTCAATATTTGTTACTTTAGTTTAACATTACTTTTGTAACTGTAATTTAGTATTCACACATCCTACAGAATGGGCTGCGCAGTATAAATTTAGCATCAAGATACCGGGCGCAAACTGTAGATACGTGATTTATTTCTTAGAAATGTAAGTCAAAATGTGGTTTTCCTTATCAAAATGTAATTAAAAATAAAATTTTTTGGATTGTTTTTTAAACGACTTAATTTTTTTCGGGGAACTCCTGAGACATCTAACGGAACTCAGTTTGAAGACTTAAAAATTAAGTGCGCTGAGTGTATTTTTATCAAATTCTGAAAGTAAACAATATAATAACCCTAAACTCGTTAATAAAAAAGGGAATTGTTATATTTCTGATGTTTAAACTAACAATTACAAAACCTACAATACCAGTTGCCTAAAATGCAAAGCATCGTGGGAGTAGGACGTCACCAGTTCGCAAATTTAGCCGATCCTTGACCCAGTTTCAGGTTTAAGCTGGATCTTGGATTACACACGTGGAAGAACAAAGGAAAATTTGAAATAGGGAGCAAATAAGAACTGATGACGTAGAACAGGAAAGCCGGGACCTTGATGCATTGCATTGTCAACAATAAAAATTAAATCAACAATTACAATATCACATATGCAAAAATTTAATTTTTTAATAAAGTATTTTAGGTTTTCCTTTGAAAATTGCTAAAAACACAACTCAGTGCACTTGACCGTTAAACAATCGGATAGAACGGAAATACCAACAGTCGCGTGCGCAGGTCAAACTAAAATTTGTTTATTGAAGTTCGTGGTCCAAATGTTGGCTCTACCGTGTACGCTTGTTTTATTTAGAATATTTAAACAAAAAAGTGCATGTGTGGAAGAAACATTGCCTCGAAACAAAAGTAACGAGGTCTTTGGAAGTGGCGAATGTGGGATATGTCGGGTGAACGTGACTAGTTTTACTGGTCATTCCAACATTGGAAAAAGCCGACAACGGCAACTCTAAAACATGCTTTCCAACCGCCGGCGCAGTCGATCTTTAAAAAGTATTTCACTCTAATTTCACACATTTAATTGGTTAATGATGCACATTTAGCCACCTGTTAATTTTGATTGGAAATGGAATTGGTTTCGTTTGGTTAATTACAGCTTCCATTAACCAATGGGCTGTTATCGAAAATTTCACGAAGCATTAGCAGATGTCATGGCACATTATATTCAGTTCCTTATACACCTTAAGTGCCTTTTACGATACACAATTGCAATAAATTGATGGTGGTGTATAAATAAATGCAGAAAATGTTATCGATTTTCCCCACACTCGCTCTACCAGAAGTCACGCCAACCGAAGAGAAGCAAAAGCCAAAGAACGACGAGTAATTTTCAGTATACTATTGCAGTGGTCAGTTAGTGCTGATTTTGGCGCGGCGTTGTGGCCCCACATTCGACCGAGGGGATGAAGGGAATAGTGTTTTACGGTTTTCTTGAGACGAATTAAAGATGCAGTGTGGGTCTTGGGAAATATGGCGTTTGCTGGGCGTCAGCAGGAGAGGTGTTTGTCTAACTTAGCGACGACCAACGTAGCGACTCGCTGAATAAAACGTTCGCAGTAGCGATAGGTTAAGATAGGTTAGGTTTGGTTGGGTTGTGTTAGGTTAGGTTAGGTTAGGTTAGGTGAAGTGAGGTTTGGTTAGGTTTACTGACGAATAAATGAACTGTCAAATAAATGAACTGTCGAATAAATGAACTGTCGAATAAACGACTGTCGAATAAACGACTGTCGAATAAACGATACGACCTTGTTAGGATAGGTTCGTCGCTATGTCGGCGTGTTGCTACTGCAGCATCGCTACTATGGCGTCGCTATCCAGTACCGGGTTTGAGGGAAAAGGGGTAAAGCGGATTGTACCGAGATGGAGGATCTGAACTCGGCTTTGGTGCCAGAACATGCGGTCATTCGCTCCATGGAAAGGAGCCAAGAAAAGGATCTCTCAAGCAGTTGGTAAATGGGAAATTATGTTTTATCCATACCGAACTAATACGCTGCTGCAGCGCTGAAAATTCTCTCACAGTTTGGAATTTACACAGAGACTGGGCTGTGGATAATTTTTTTTTATGTGTTTGGTTAAAATATGTTGAAATTGGGTCGAACATTTTACGGGATATTATTGATGCAAGTGCAGATAGCACCTGTCTAGTCACGTGAGTCAGCTCGATGAAGGTTGTTTGGAATTGTGGTTTTGGATTTCTGCTAAATCTTTGTTCGAATTACCGAAAAGAAGGAACTGAAATTTATTGCACACGGGTAAATGGTGTCATTACCCGTTATTATTTTTAAAAATTATGTGTTTATTGCGTTTATATGTGCGCAGACAGGCATTTTTCGGTTTGATTTTGGCATCACGATGTACCCGGCGTAGACTACAGCGTATTGTGGATTACTAACGTAAGATCAGTAGACGCATTCAACAAATAACAAATTGGTCAAATTTCAACGTAATAATGAAATAGTCAAAGAGTAGAATAAAAAATGACTCCAGTTGGGGTGAGAAGTTAATGTTAATGTCGAGATAGAATTATAGTCGCCAGGTCACGCTTTTTATAAAGAATTTATATAGAATTCTAGATCGGCATTTGAGCTTTGCCCGGTTGTTTTGGCAGACACTGTACGCGGCATTGGGAATGGATGAGATGGTTGATTGCTATGTGGTCACCTCCCGTATACATGGGCTGAGGCCATCATGCGGCATGCTTTGTGTTTGTTCCACGCTTGCGTGAACATGGGCTAGAACGGCGGATGAGGAGTACAGCACATTGCTGATACGTCTTCGGCACTCATTTCATCGGAGTTTGAATGATTCTAGCGGCATAAGAAGCCATTGAACCTTTGTTGGAATTAAAACCGTCGGGATTGCGCATATTTCGTGGCATGTGAAGCGAATTGTGACACTAAATACTTGGTTATGGCCAATTTAAATGCTAGTTTGCATATAGAAACCCCTAAAGCTTTGAATTTTGATGTTCTGTTTTGCTATGTGCCATCAGGATTTTGTTTTCATTAATTTGATGTAGTTTTTTTGTCATTGCTCTTGAATTATTTTCATTTTAATTCCATTTTATTACTATCAATAAATAATTCTCTTAAATGGATTTTTTTTTTTTTGGTCTTTGAACTCAATTCTATTCTTGACAGCAGAGAGAAAAAAATTATTTATTTATTCAGATTTTTTTTTTTTCTTTTTTTTTTTTTGATTTTTGAAAGAAAAAATTATTATTCACACTGCAACATTTATGATGTTGCATTATCAACTTTTTAATCAGTTGTAACATGTTGCAAATGAAATCCTCCACATGTGGGATGCCTTTGATGAATGGCAAAATGTGTGGGAGGAATAAAATTAAAATATCAAAGAGTTTAACTGTCCTTGACAAACACATTTAAAAATATAAAAATGTATAAAGAATTTAACAACTGCAACTGATCCTTTTTTCCCCATATAAGTTTCAAGAAGCACAATGTTCATTAAGTAAGAGGAATTTATTATAGGTACCAATGCCTGAAAAATGGGCATTACTTTTGCACTATACTACAAAATGGGCAATACTTTTGCACTATGCTACAAAATGGGGAAAATATTGAACCTAATACCAACAATCTTTTTTTATACTTATTAACCAATCTTCTGATTATTTTGGATAAATTTTGATGATTAAATTGAGTACATTTGCAAATTAATTCAAAACATTGTCGGTAGTGCTGACATTAAGAAGGAAAAGACATAAGGACCAGGAATCCGTGATTTCAACAGCATCGGTCCACGAGCAAGAGGCTGCCGGTCCTCCATTTTACCGTTGAAACGCAAAGATTATATAGGCTTAGTAGAGCAATATCGATGAGATCGTATGTGTGTCGTATACTCGTGCTCTAATTATGCAGATTGCTTTTGTGGCCGCTCGTAATGGATACCGCGTTTAATTAGAGACCCGCGTTCAATTAGAGCAAATACGGTATATATGTGGGGATGGATGGAGCAGCTTCGTGGTGCCAACACAGGGTGGCACAGACGCATGTTGGCGCAAGCGCAGCTGCAGTGTATCCCTGAATGAGTTTTCCCAGTCATTATTAAGGGCTTACAATTTGCGTTAAAATAAGTTTGATACTTTGGCATCAGACCATGAATGCCAGGTGCTCTTAAATATAAATAAAATAAAATGTTACCTGGTATTATTTACATCAAAATTTTATTTACTGCAATTAAATATGATTAAAACTTCTTGTTACGCGTAACTATCATTGGTTATGAACTACCGTATTTCATCGATTAAAAGCCGCCCTCGAATAGTAGCCGCAGCTAAAAATCGAGGCCACAAATAAACAAAAATGAACTTGGAAGAAACATTTCACGTTCATTTCACAGCTGTAACGTTTGTTCTACGTATGTTTTGAATCTCAAAATGAGCATAGAATGAATGAATAGACTGAAAAACAGCCACTGCTTCGTATAGTAGCCGGGGCCAAAAGATATACGGTACTTGTTTGACATATTAAAGTATACGCGACTGAGGAAGACCAGCAATGATCCAAAACGTTTTGGGTAAAATACATTTTTGCGTATACGTTAATACGTCAAACAAGTAGTTTATAACTAAATATGACTAAATACTACATTACTTAGTTTGAGAATTTCATAAAATTATTTTGTCCAAGTTTGTAAAGCCAGCATTATAGTAACAGTCCGAAGTCTCCACATTTTTCTAGTGCAAAAAATATGGCTCTGGGTGTACCAACCCTTTCCTTCATCAAATTCACCCATGGACGTCCCATTTATGTCAGAACACAAAAGTAAGGGAAGAACCAGGTTAGGGTGGGGGGAATAAAGAAAAAAGAACAGCAAGAGCTTATTATCCCTTGTCAATTTGAGGGCAAGGGACAAGTTGGAATTGGGAATTATGGAATGGAGGGAGGGAATGGCTGCCTTAGTTTTTAAAACTACTAACTCGTTGTCCTTGACTGAAACGAATTAATTTAATTTGAAAAGAACAAAAAGAAATATATTTTTTTTTTCTTCTTCATTTCTTTGTTTTATTTAGAGAATTTAGTGGAGGGGATTGGTAGAAAATGATGTAAAATGTTTAGATTCGGCCATTTTGAATGCAAATAAAGGCAATGGGTGAGTTGTAGTTTACTCAAGCTCGAGAGCAATTTGCTCGCATTTATTAGCTTTGCAACTATTCCATTGAAAAGCTTTTGTCTGCCCATTATCCAGGCTGAGGGCAACAAATTTGGGAATCCATGTGCAGGCAAATTTGGACCTTTAAAGTTCACTTCTATTGGCAAAGAAAAGGTAAGCTGGAATTTTATTAGGCCATTGTTTTTTTTTTTTAGATGGTTTTATATCTGGGGTTTGGGAGTTGTTTATGTTGGAAGTGTTTTTAAATTTTTTTTTTAAGTTTATTTTTAATTTGTCAATTTACATTAATTAAGTGGAGGGTAGGGGAGATGTGTGTTTTTTTTTTTTTTCTTTTTTTTTTTTTTTTGGTTTGAGGTCAAATGAGGTTGAAAGGGTAGATTTTAAGAGGGGGGTTTTGTGGGTTTGAAATATTTCAAGTAAATATTTAGTGCATTTGTTGTAGTTTTTGAAAACTATTGCAGTAACTCTCGGGGGGGATTTAGTGCTAATTTGGTCCAATTCAAGGAGAACATCCACTGGATAAGTTATTGGGGTTTGTTTCCAGGGAAATAAATAATTTTTATGGTCTCTGGGTTGTTAATTTGTGTTGGGATTTGAAACATAAAATTTATTTCATTTAAAAAAAAAAAGAAAAATAAGAAGAGAATGAAGTTTGATGATAATTCCAGTGAATGGAGCAGCAAAAAATTGAGATTTATTGGCATTTTATTTTTTTTTTAAATTGATTTTTTTTTTTTTTTTTTTTTTTTTTTTTGAACTGACCTAGGTTTTTAATTTTTTTTTGTGCTCAATATGAATTTCCTATGTGTTTTCAGAGGTCACACGGTTAATGATAGTGGGAAATTGATTTGTGAGGTTTTTCTTTTTCTAGTGTTGTTTTGTTTTAAGGTTATTTGTTTTCCTGTTAGATTGAATGATAAATTAGGTGATGTATTGGATGAGGTTTGTGTTTGACATTCAGCTTCTTTGAGATATTGTGGAACTTGTTTTGATTTATTTGAAATGAATTCTAATTTGGAAGAGTCTGGATGGAGTGATATTCTCTCTGGGAGGAGTTTTGGGGGGGGCTTATTTATTGCATGTTGTGAGCAAGAAAAATGCAAGGCATGGAATGTTTTAATTTGGATTGAAACTACCACAAATTGCAATTTTATTGTAAACTGGAATTTCTTCCAAGTTTGTTACACATTTGCACCTACTTGGCTGTGGAATAGAATTTTGTCTGCCTCCAGAAAATTATCCTGTCCTTGGTCCTTGGGAATCACCCGGATCCAAAACCGAGGAAAGGGTTTAAGGTCCCAGGTCCTGGAAGGTTTCTGCGGATGAAATTTGTAACAATAAAACATGCGCGAAGGAATTGGAAGGTTTTGCAGGTATTGCCTTTATTTTGATTCTCAGTTTGGTTGAGAAATTTTACTAGAGGTTGGACCGCTGGAATTCTGGAGAAGAAAACATCTGCCGTAGTGCAGCATGTGTAAAGGGATTGGGAATTTGTTCAATTCGAATGCGGATGGCTTTAAGGTGCACTCTGATTCCAAGTTGAGGATTTACAGCAAAGGATATTAAGTTTTTAACTGGAAGTGCTCTGGCAGTAAAGAAAGAAAGAAAGCGAGCTTCTGTTGGCTGGATTGTTTGCTATGATATGTACAAGAGCTAGCCAGTATTTTGATGCTAAATTTATCTTAGTAGAAGCCACCTAGTGGCAAATTGTAACATCGCTTATATATTAATGAACGTAAATACCTTTCCCCTTGTGAGGGTTATGTAAACTAGAATATAAGAGGTAGATGGCCACTCGTGTATTTTCCACCATCGCAGCTGCGTGTGTAGTGGGATCATTAAACCACCATTACCAACTCAAGTACAACGTATGGTGTATGGCATTTAAATGGCTCGACTGAGGGCTGGTTTGATCTAACTTAAAAAATGGCGGCTGATTTCGGTGGCAGTGGGCATGCGCGCAACATTTGAACAACTGGCTCGTGATTCTGTTGGAGTCCAGGGCAGCTTAATTGGTAAAACACTCGTCCGGCAAACGTGGGATGTGGGTTCAACTATCAACTCGTGACTCCTCAGAGTCCGGGCCGTTTCGTTTTTCCAGCCAAAAATTAGGGGCAGGAGTAAGACCATTAAAGAATCTTTTTAACGTTTAAACAACAAGGCGTGTTGAACTACAATTTTAAACACGCTTTTCGAATGCAGCTGCCGTGAGAAATTTAATTGGCGACAACGGTACCGCGTTAAATGCATGCGCAGAATGTGATGCGCAGTTTGAATTTGGCATTGGGATAGCAGGTGCAGCGAACTAAGTGCAGTTTACGGCAAAATAATTGAAGTGAGTTCATTAAAATGATATTCTGTTGAACTTCTTTGCCTTTTAAAAGTCACGTATCACGGCTGCATATGCGCAGTGTGTTTTGTGTTCAACTGTTCAGTTTATGATAACACTTCTTTTGTTCTAATTTCCCCGTGTTTGCCTAAACTCGAGGCTTGCTTTTGCTCTCGTTGGTTAGTGACCTTTGTTTTAAGTTTGCATTTGCTTTAAAGACTCGGTTTCAAGCTGAGCTGTTGGAGTGACTGTGACGTCACAATACGCGGCTATTGTTTGAGTTTTTTGCTCGGTGTATACTAACACCAGAGTTTTGTGACTAATGAGCCATCGCTGATCTTATTCCGAGGATTCACTTAAATTTCTGCTGAAAAACATAGGAAACTTACGGACACGTCTTCTTTAAGCAACGTAATAGGTTGAGTTTTTATTTTTCGCTCAAATGTAATTTATCTTTGAATAAATAAAGCACGTAAAAGGTTAAATATGATCCAATATTTGTTCTCGGGTGTTCAATGGCTGTTCATCAGAGAAGCCAACATTTTTTTCGAGCAACTGCCCAATAGTCAACAAAATGTGCGAATATTATCAATTAAACCGATAAATATTACTAATTTACAGGAATATTGGAATAATTTCAATTTAAATAACCAAAGATTTGCGAAGATTTAATAGAGACGCGCACCAGAAGATTTACGCTTTACGGTACTCTCCGCAGCCATTACGTAATTTTTTCAAAACTTCTTTTTACGCGTAACTATCATTGACATATTAAAGTATACGCGAAAATGTGTTAGCCATTACTTAATTGTTACAAATGCACAATTGAAAAGTACTTTTGGAAACACACCTATCAGCCGCAAGAGGACGTTGATCGAAAACAGCGACTATAGTGACTAATTTTAGATCCAATCTTGACGGAATCTCACTGAAACGTGATGGAATTCACAAAATCAAGTTCAGCTAAAGAAAAAAAAAAAAAAAAAAAAACTGGAAACTGATAAAAGCCGAAGGTGTATTCCCCACTACAGCATTCATTATGCCACCGATGAAACATTTTTATATTTCCACTTACCATAATAGTCGTACCCTAAAACTACACTCACGCCTACAGACGCCCTGCTTTTTACATATTTGAGGCCACCAACGCACACGAGCCCAACAAAGCGGTTTTCTCTTGACCGAAGCATTAAACTCGAGTATACATATTTAATGTGCACTTGTAATTACGTTTGCTGTCAGTCATTTCCTGTCATTTACATGTTATTTGATATATCTCCTCTCACTTAATGACATTCAAACAATTTTTGCTGGAGCGAGATGGTTGGGCAATGCAGGGAGATTGAAAAGGAGTGTGTGTGTGTGTGTGTGTCTGTGTGTGAAAATTTGGCAGTTTCTTCTCTTTTTTCCTCTCCTTTGCTCGAGATGCATCTGTTTCTGGCAACAGTCCAGGGTGATACCATAAGTATCACCATGGAAACAGCAAGCCGACACTAAGTGTAATTTTTAAGGGATGGCATTAATTAAGGCAAAAGACAACATGGTGCAGTATGGGAAATAATTTTTTATTTTTTTATTTTTTTTTTTGGAATTTTAAATTGTTTTGTGTTGTCTGTTGTGATTGATTCATTGATTTTGGTCGTTGTTGACTGTGGAATTTAGTTTACGCCGAGTGTTTGTAGGAAAGGTTCTCAACTTTTGAACTTGTATTGTAATTAAATAAGCATTGAGTGAATGAGTAATTAGTTTGATGCTCGCAGTTTGGGTTAAAGGGCCTTGATTCTATTGATTTTGATTCGGTGCGAGTTTTGGTCTATGGGGAAGTGATTTTAATTTTGCACTCGTCAGATGTGGCCGGAGAGATTTTATGGCCGCGAAGTCTGGATATTTTTGATGGGGACTGCAGTGTTCGGATAGTAATTTAATCTTCAATTTAATCTGGATGTGCGAGAAGGTATTGAAAGGTATCGTAAATGCTCTGGTGGAAAGCTCGTACTCTAGTGACAGAACGTAGATTTAGATATTGCGTTCAATCGGTTTGGTCAATTTAAATGTTATTTTAGTGTTCTTGATCAATTTAGACATTTATTTTAGTGTTCTTGATCAATTTAGACATTTATTTTAGTGTTCTTGGTCAATTTAGACATTTATTTTAGTCGTTTTGTTTAATTTAGACATTGAATTTAGTCATTTTGTTTAACGTAGACATTGAATTTAGTCATTCTGTTTAGTTTAGACATTGAATTTAGTTATTTTTTTAATTTAGACATTGAATTTAGTCATTTTGTTTAATTTAGACATTAAATTTAGTTATTTTATTTAATTTAGACATTGAATTTAGTCGTTTTGGTCAATTTAGACTCGCATTGAATTGATGTACCGTATTTCATCGATTAAAAGCCGCCCTCGAATAGTAGCTGCAGCTAAAAATCGAGGCCACAAATAAACGAAAATGAACTTGGAAGAAACATTCCACATTCATTTCACAGCTGTAACGTTTGTTCTACGTATGTTTTGAATCTCAAAACGAGCATAGAATGAATGAAAAGACTGAAAAACAGTCACTGCTTCGTATAGTAGTCGGGGCCAAAAGAGGCGATTTGTAATAAAAGCCGCGGCTTTTAATCGAAGAAATACGGTAGTCGGCTCAGTGAGAGCATTTGTGGTATTTAGGAGCCCTCTGGTATCAACATGTATCTAAAAACAAAGTTACCAGCAAAATGACATGACATGACGTGACAACCAACATGAAATCGACTCCCGGATAAAGTCTACAGAACTGACAGTCATGAGCCAATCGCAAACAAGCAGAAGAAATGCACAAGCGATGGCAAGTTTAACATATGGAGGCCTTAGGCAAGCGAGGTCCTTTGATAAGACTTGGGTAAACAAAATGGCCTAGACCACTGGTTCTCAAACCTTTTTGGCTTCGGAGCTTTTTATACGCATAAAAATGTTTGCTGAGCTCCAGGGGCCTCTCGATTGTATACTTTGTATTTATTGATGCCGGTTACATTATGATATTACACACATAATAACAATAATGGAGCAGCTCAGGGACCTCTGCACAGGACTGGATTGAACAAATATGGGGATCTTTGGTGCAAGGCTGGCGAGGTTTGTTGCCACCCCAAGCAAAAGAAGGAAAATGTTTCTCCCGTGGGGTCCAACGCTATGGCTTCTACCGTCTGTTGTGTTGTATTCGAGTTTGTTCAAAAACTGGATTTTTCAAAAGTTTTGAAAATTTTTCGAATGTAACACAACTTCCAATACAACACAATGGTGTTGTATTTGAACACGACTGTAATTTAGAATACAACATCATGGTGTTGTATTCGAAAATGAATGAAAATTTTCAAGATTGACCGCATTTGTACAAAATACAAAATGGATTGGCTCGAAATGCTATTCTTCATCACTTATGGACGAAGTAATGCTGTTACTGCTGATTTTAAGTGAAATAATGAGTAGTTTGTGGAAAAATTGGCATATTTAAATAAAAAAATTGATTTATTTGGTGCAAAAATTGTTTGATTTAGATCAAAAACGACCAGAAATTGTTTGTTTTAGATCAAAATCTGAAAACAAAAACTATTTTTCAACAATTTTGAACGTTTTCAATACTTTTTGTAATTTTTTAGAAGTTACATAAAAAGTATATAATACAACACAATGGTATTGTATTCGAACGCAACACAATGTTGTTATATTCGGGTGAAGACGGTAGTATGTATTTACTAAGATCCTAAGAATACGGTAGCGGAAATAAAGGGTAGCGGACGTCCATTTGTACGGTAAAATTAAGATAGCGTATATTACGTTAAAAAGGCATAGATGGCGCTGAGTAGTCAGCATCGTACATTATCAGTTAGTGTAATGCCGGGAAGCGTGCACAACAGCTTCTTTAGCCTTTTGGTAAAAACCTAGGCTGCCTATGCCTAAAAATACCACTGTAGCAGAAAAATCTTCGGAAACTAGGCGTATTTGTAAAGTCATATTTAACCGGCTAGTTTGGATGTAAAATGCACATTATAGGTGTTATAAATTATTTTTGTCATTTAGTTTTCTTCATTTAGTTAAAAAAAAGCAATTTAAAAGTAATTTATTTTTGTGGGAGTTTTTCTTAAAACCATGGGTGCGTGTGTTTTGTTTGAGTTTTTCCTGGGGGTGTCGTTCGGGAAAAAGAACAGCAACTGCTGATATAGACATATTGCAGTCTGGAAACATTGTGTTCTTCTATTTTGCAATATTTCTCCCACTGGAAAGCACTGCTTTATTCTCATTGGGCGCCTGCGAGTCGCTATGACAAATAAACGATGCACTGTCATGTCAAATAGATATTGTTTGAAATGCAATGTTTTGTGCGTAATTAAAGTTTTTCTTTTATTTCTATTTACTCTAAGAACTATAAACAATTTGAATATAAATAATTTAAATTGAGTCGGACTATATCTTTATAACGTGCAGTTTAAAATGTTTAGTGGCGAAAACCGAAGGGGTCGCCAATGCTGGAAAACTCGTTCGGGTTAAGATTTTGGATTTTAAAATTTTGGAAATTCTAGAAATCCAAGAAATTCTGGAAATTTTAGAAATCCTTTAGAAATTTTAGAAATTCTTTGGAAATTTTAGAAATTCTTTGGAAATTTTAAGAATCCATGAAATCTTCTATATTGTTGCAAAAATTGTAACAAAATCAAGCACAATCTATAAAGAAATCTGCCTGAAATCTTCAAATTCACAGCAAATTTCTCAAATATTCAAATCTTCAAATCCACAGCATATACCTCAAATCTTCAAATTTTCAAATTTTCAAATCCACAGCAAATCTCTCAAATCTTCAAATCCACAGCAAATTCCTCAAATTTTTAAAACCACAGCAAATCCCTCAAATATTTAAATCTTCAAATCCAAAACAAATTCCTCAAATATTCAAATCCACAGCAAATTCTTCAAGTCTTCAAATCCACAGCAAATCCCTCAAATATTCAAATTCACAGCAAATTCTTCAAATATTCAAATCCACAGCAAACCCCTCAAATCTGCAAATCCACAGCAAACCTCTCAAATCTGCAAATCCACAGCAAACCCCTCAAATCTGCAAATCCACAGCAAATCCCTAAAATCTTTAAATCTTTAAATCCACAGCAAATCTGTAAAATCTACAAATCTTCAAATCCACAGCAAATCTCTCAAATTTTTAGCAAATCTCTGAAATCCAAATAATCCAAGTAATCCCAGAAATCCTAGAAATCTTTGAAATTCTGGAAATCCATAAAATCGATCAAAACTTTTAAGAACTTCGCCTGCAATTCTGAGAAATCCTCTTAAAATCCTGAGAAATCCTTCTAAAATCTTGAAATCTTTAGGATTTTAAAATCTCGTACACACGGTACTTGCGATTGGCTAACCCCTAAACCAGCAGCATTTTTTTTGAATTGAGGACGCGGTACAACAGTCTTAAGTTAACAATTACTAATATCTTATTCAATCCAAAATGGAGTCTTAAGTTAACAATTACTAATGTTTTATTCAATCCAAAATGGAGTCTTATCCACTTCTACATATAGCCATGATTGGCTACTACAAAAATGTTTCTTGGAAATTACTCTGTAGAAAGTTATTTTCGAAGTGCTTGCATTATTATTTATTGAAGCGTATTAATTACACACTGTTTACATGCAGCAAGTTTTGAATGACTCGCTGCAAAAATAGTTGTCATGATTTGCTCATTATTTGTTGATGTCGGTTGGTATTAATAAAGCGAAGTGCATTCCACATAATCGATTTACTTAAGCGGTATAAATGACAGGATAAAGCTTAAATTAAAATGCAGAATACGAAATCGATTCTCTCTTTCGCCTGATTGAGTTAACCACAAATCACAAACTGCAGCGCTCCAACTCAAAGCCGTAAAACTTGCTTAATGTTTATACCAGCAGAACAAACGGATGAAATTTTTGTGTATTGATTTTTTTTGCTTTCTTGTTTTTAATATTTATTTATTTTTTTTGTTTAATCAGGTGACTTTTACGTCTTGGAAATTAAAACAGCAGCTGGTTTTTCCACTTCCGGTGACAAATAGAAGAGAAAATATTGATGGAAATGTGGACTTGCGCTTGAAGATTGATATCTGTGTTTTTCAAAGTGGTGCGAGACAAAAACTAAAAATGGCGGAAATGTATGGCGACCATATTGGATGCGGCTGAAGCGCTTTAGTCGTTTTTAATAAGGAAGAATTTTTTTTTTGTTTTTTTTTGTTTTTTTTGTTTTTTGTTTTGAGGAAGAAAATTTTTTTTTTTTATTTTACAAATTTTTTTTATTTTTTTTTTTATTTTTTATTTTTTTTTAAAAAAATTTAAAAAAAAAAAAGTTTGGAAAAGAAAATTTTTTTAAGCACGGAAATAAGAAAAGAAGAGTTGAAGGCATCGACCAAATAATCCGGAATGATAGTGGGCTACGTCGGAGGAAAAATCAAGCGACTGATGAAACGATTTTCTCTCATTACCCACTTCACGATTAGAAAATACTTATTGGTGGCGATCGTCATCAGCGTGGTTTCTCTTTTCACACTGGGCTACTGGGCGTCCAATTACAACCACAGGTACGGAAACTCTAACTTTTGGGCTAGTCAACAAGTCGATACAGATTTGCTGTTGTCATAGCGACACTGATTCCGCCCATGCGGAAGCAAATTGATGGGAATAATCATGCGCGACGACGTGCGATTGATCTTAATGTTCACAGCCCTTGTCGTTATTTAAATTTTTTTTTATTTTAAATTTTTTAAATTTTTTTAGGTTTTTAATTTATAGTTTTTATCTTGTGTATATTTATAGCGATTGCACATGTTTTTAATGTGGAGATAGGAAAAATTGAGTTTTAGTGGGGATACTAGTCTGATAATTGAATCAGAAGTACTAAATGGAGGTGCGACAAAATGATGATTTTTGTAATAATTAATTGTTTCCAATGTGTCATTTGATATTTTGGAGCTTTGGATAATTTGGAGCACTTAAACGTGACTAGAATGGAAAAGTTTGCTTTTAAACTTTTTAAATTTTTTTTTATATTTTTTACCGTTTTTGATGTTTTTGTGAATAGAATTAATGCCAAAAACAGTCGGAAACCATCACCAAAAATTGTAAAGAGAAAAAAACATGGCTTGGAATGGTTTTTGAAGTGGTTTATATCGGTTTTTTTTTTTTGTTTTTTTTTTTACAACCACATGGCTGCTATGAAAGTTAGATCGAGGGGTCATAGTTTCAAGTGTCATAATGCAAGACAGATTGTGAGTAGGGTTTCCTGTTTTTTGGCATTTTGGCATTTTGGGTTTTCAGGGTAAAAAAATTCGGTACTCATCGATATTAAAAATTATAAATTAAAGATCGACATTTTAGATCAAAAATCGACATTTTAGATCAAAAATCGACATTTTAGATCAAAAATCGACATTTTAGATCA